>JBBYHO010303708.1:4245-30371 GCA_038382025.1 Adansonia gregorii | reverse complement strand
GTCCGAATGAGAAAGTTATGATTTTTCAAATCTAAACGGTCCAAAACCTCTAGAATCCAGACATGTATCCTGTTTGGACATTTCAGACCCACTAAATGATTTTCCCAAAATTTTCAAATATTTTTCCTAAAATATTCATGAAATTCTTTTTTCAGAAAGGCATCACTTGTAATTTTTCGACACAAAATGAGTCTGAGGTGATTTTTCAAATTTTGACACACCTTGTCACTCCTATGCTCTGCCAGCAGCTCAATTAGTCCAAAATTGAAAATTTATTCCCTCGAAAAGTGACTTCTTGGGATATTGGAAATATTTTTAAAATGACCTTCATCGAGTTACCTTTCTAATGTTGTCTTGTCTACCTTCGAAATCCTTCAAACCAATTTAGTATAAATTCAGGAAGCAAGATAGCGCGATGTTGTTCCCTATTTTTGATTTTGTTCAAAATTGAGTTGTTTTCTCAAATTTTGTCTCGAGACATTCGAATGTCTTCATGTCATCCTGATCAGACTCGAGAGCATACCTTAACACTCCCACAAGCTCATATCAAGGCACAGACATATTTTATATCTTTATCATCCTCATTCACAATAAATCTTTTTGCCAAAAATTATCGAATGCTCGCCCACTTTCTAAATCATGAAGTTATGTCATCCATGGGGATACTCTAACCCCGTCCTTCCAAGGAGATACTCTAAACCCATTCTTTGAAATTGTCAAGATTTGAAAATCTTTCTATGTTAAAATGATTTCTCATTCACAGGGATACTCCAACCCTGACCTTTTAAGGGGATACTCCAACTTGTCTTCTTAAAATTGTTAAGATTTAAAAAAAATCTTCCTTTATCAAAAACAACTATTTTCCATTCACGGGGATACTCTAACCCCATCTTTCTAAGGGGATACTCCAACCCTATCTCTCAAGTACAAATTAATCATTCCTTTTTTTCTCGAATTTCCACGAATATGCAAACAAACCTTGTTTAATCAAGAAACCTATATGCATCTCGAAAATTATCGATTCGATTATTCCTAGATAATCGATGTCAATAGCGAGATAAATTCCTATAGTCCACCCATTTTCTTTATCATTGCATTGAATGATCCATGTTATGTTATATTATTTATTGTCTTACTAACATGATTTTCTTGTGATGATTATGCGCATTCATGTTTTCAAAACATTTCAAATAAAATTAAAGATAATATTCCGCGTGGGTATCTCTCTAGTGCCCAAAGATGAACATTCCATTTTCAAAGTAAAATCCAGGGGTCATTTTTATCGAAAGTCTCTATATTCCCCATCTTTCCGGGGCGTATATGAGATTAAATCTTTTTTATCAAAACCTAGATCATTTCTATAAGATTCATGCATTTGAAGAGGGTTATATCAAAACAGTGCTAGTTGCGATCAAAAAAATTGAAACTAAGATAAGACGTAGCTAGTAAGGTACCGATTTCAAGCGTCGCGAAGAGGTTTGTACCTCATCGCGCGTAACCAACTCTCGAACCCAAACGACGAATCTTTGCATTACGTAGACTACGGGATCGATGTTTTGAGTTTTGTAACTTAGAGCATAGGTTACAATATGCATCCGATCATGCCTAGCCCGAAATGATCGATGGCGCTCCAAGTGTTGGCCATTTTGTGATGGTCATACGAGACCAATAAGATGAGTGATTTGTCTTGTGATCCCCCTCACCGTATAATAAGTTGAGAATTTGTACATTCTCGTTCTCATCACATCGCCAAAGAATAGTCTCAGTCAAGAAGACATTTTCAAGTCAGGAAAGTATTTTAAGTCGTATGTACTATTAGATCCATGAGGATCCAACCCAGGGTACGTTGCGACAAGCGTTTGTTTAATGATTACCTCAACCTTACCAAACTTTGATGATACGCTTATTGTAACTTGGAGGATCATAATTTCTAGTGTTTGAGCATTCCTTGATGGTTTTGGTTTAATTTAAAGAGGTTGCATGCCTAATTTACTTTCTTTTGCTATGCAAACTATTGATCTTTCAAGGATTGATTTATCTCCATGAACCTTGCAAAACAATCTTAGCAAAAGATGAGCATTAAAGGTGCCAAGATTTTAATTGTAAAAGAATATTCAATAAGCTTAGGTTTTGTTAGGAATGAAAGATGTTCAATGTGCTTAATGACATTTTGAAATAAGTGATACCAAATGTTGATGAATGAAGAACATTAAATGTATATGGTACCAATTATTACAAAAATAATAACGATGTATAGAAAAATTTGTATTTTTGAGCATTATGGGGCCATATAAGCACTTAATGCATTTAATTTATGAAACACTCATCAACGAATCAAATATGATATTTAAGCATGTGACGAGTTATGAAATGATGTTTATCAAGATTTAGAAATCATAAAATTGAAGGATTTTAAGTGAAAACTCATTAAGGAGACCAATTTTTGATTTAAGAGTCAAAAAAGGATGAAATTAGCTAAAATTCACCACTTATATCAATACAGGGGACTTTCGTATCGATACAGATAGTGACGTATCGATACAATGTTTATTGTATCGATACAAGTTAGGTTTTTCTAGGTTTTTGTTCATTGTATCAATACAAGACTCTAAGTATTGACACATGCCTTAATTTTTTTTGAAAATTACTTAGAAAAATATGCAATTTAGCTTTCCAAAACCCATGATTTTATATTCTAATGCAAACTTTTGAATATAAACGTTTAAAACTCATATGACTAATCAAAGTTTGGATTAAAATGACTTTTAAAATCAAGTTTGAGTGAATCAACATATTTGGTCACATAAGTAAGGCAATATGGAACAAAAAGATTTTCATTCAAACCACATGTACACAAGTTTAAAAAGTGCTTTCAATGTTTACTAAACTTGTTTCAGCCATAAATCATGAACTTACAACGTAATCAAACATCCTAAGTCTTATGTAAGCATAATTGAATATAAAGTATTAAAGAGACTTAAGAACCTGCTAATGCATGTTTACGGGATCATATTCCCTTAAAGATATGCATATAATTTAGTCATGCAATAAAGCTTCTTAATGGCTCGTAACATGAAGTTTATCAAAATCAACCTTCTATGCATAAATCATTCTTAAGTTATGCTTTATAACAACATTTCACAAATCGATTTAACATATTATCATTAAGCACTAAATCATCAAAGGCATGCACATTTGAGCTCATTGTTTGTTCAAAATGTAAAACATGAATTTTCATTAAACCAATTTTGCATTAAAAACATTTTTTAATTCAATAAAGCATTAATAATCACAACATGAATAACCAACACACATATCAAAGTTTTAAAGCTTAAAGGTTCCCCATCACACTTTTTTATGTGTCTAGAGCATCCATTTGTGTTGCGTTGCTCCTTATTGCTCTAACACAACTACAGGAGACTTTCACTTAGTTTTTGGTACCAAAAGTGCTTTGGATCCTTGAATATTAGTCTCAAAGCCTCTTGTTCCTTTAGGAACCCATACTTGCCTAACTTCAAATTATGTCTTTTTCTTGATAGGACAAGTATGCAGATTATGACCATGAAAATTGCAATGTGAGCACTTGGTCATATAAACTTTAAATAATTTGTCTAAATGATTTTCTTTTCTTGTTCCAAGCTTTCAATCTTTCTTTTCAAATCAAAATTGTTTTCCCTAAAAATGTTAATTCTTAGCTTAGAGTCATTAAAATCAATTTTCAAATTTTTGTTTTCATTCTCCAACATAAGTTTTTGATTTCAATAGTAAATCATTTTCAACTTTTAATTTTGAAATCATTTTCTTGTGTTTAGAGTTCATTTCCTCAAACTCAACTACAAGATCATCAAAAGCATCTTGTAACTCATCAAATGTATGGGAATTTAAATTTGAAGAGTTTAAGGTTACTTTGGGCTCATCAAGGGCCATGAAGCAAAGGTTGCCAATTTGGTCTTCCTTAAAGTCTCATCATCAAAAAAGTCACTATCGCTCCAAGTTGCTACAAATGCTTTTTTTCTTATTTTTTTTTAATAACGGGCAATTAGATTTAACATGCCCCAATTAGTTGCAATTGTAGCACACCATCTTGTTATCCTTTTTAGATTGGGATGATTAGCCCTTATCTATCTTCATGAATTTCTTGGCAAATATGATCATATCCATATCTTTACCATCCTTATCATTGCCGTCCTCTTTCTCACTTATGGAAGCCTTTAATGCAATTATAATTTTTCTTGGTTGCTTATTTCCATGATTTATCTTCACTTTGTATATGAAGAGTGATCCGATGAGCTCATATACGGTAAGGACATTGAAATCCTTTGACTCCTCAATTACAGTCATTTTAGTTTCCCATGACATAGGAAGGCTATTCAACATTTTCTTAACCAACTTCTTATTGGGATACACCTTCTTGAGACCCTTCAATCCATTTTCAATATTCATGAATCTATCAAACATCTCATTGATGTTCTCCTTTAGTTTATCTTGAACATCTCATAATCAAGAGTGAGCATGCTTATCTTAGACTCATTGACTTGATTAGTCCCTTCATGTGTGATAGCAACTTATCCCATATCTCTTTGGCATTATCACACAAAGGCACCCTATTGTACTTATTAGGGCCTAATGCACAAAAAAAATGTGTGAATGGCCTTGGCATTGAGTTGAGCCATCTTAGTGTCTTTCTCATCCTATTCCCATTCTTCTTTGGGAACTTCAAGATCGCCTACCATATTTGTTAAGATGAGTGGGCCTTTCATGATTATCTTTCAAACTTGATAATCATTTGTTTGGACAAATAGCTTCATCTTTATCTTTCAATATACGTAATCTTCATCATTAAAGAGAAGAGACCTGATGATTAGATGTCCTTCTTGGCTATACCGAAAACATTACCACTAGCAATTTGCTTGGTCTTTGTAGATCTTTGCTCAAGGATGTTAAGCCTATAAGAATGAGACATAAGCTTTGATACCAATTGTTAGACTTTTTAGTGGTGAATGAAATTAAGAAGAAGGTGAATTGATTTCTCAAAAATATTGGTAAATTAAAACTTTGATAAATACAATTGAGAAATCTGAAGAGTAAACTTTGGAGTGCAAGTTAGTGGATGAAAATAAACAATTAAAGATAATGGAGAAAGAAGGAAACTCAATAATTTGAGAAGTTCAACCTCAATTGCCTACATTCTCTACCTCAGCCTCACTTACCTTGGATTTCCATAATTTACTAATTTGAATTGTCTACCTTTCAAGGACAAAGTATAAACTTTACACTCCTTATCTTTTAAGGCTAAGATAGAAACCTCTACACTATATTTTTTATGGCTAAGATAGAACCCTTTCTCACAACTTTTGAAGGTGACGTATAAATCTTCTATACTTTTCAATGGTTAAGTAGGAACCTCCCATTTTATAAGGATTTAAGTGTAAACAAATAAAACCTCTAAAGCTTAGGTGTTTACAAGAATTTTGGCTCAATGAAAATATGTATCTAAAGATACAAAATGAAGAATACAAAAATAGGAATAATTAATTCTATATAAAGATGAACTACTTAGTGAAAATGATGGAAAAGATGAAAATTTTGACTTTAAGCATAATTTCTTGGTTCTTCTTCTTGTTGAAGGTGTTAGAGTAGCTTATTTATACCCTTGATTATGTTTATAACCGTTGGGAACATTTAGTGAAGAAATATAGCTGTTGGAGTCTTCATAAATGTCGTTTCCTATTGTTCCCCATGTTTTTGTATCGATATAATTCCAAGAGTATCGATACATTTGTTAAAAATATGATCATTGCTGGCTATTGTATGAATACAAAAAAGTTGAATATCGATGCTTGTCATGTTGTATCGATACAGATAGACTTTATATCAATACATTCGAGGATTTTAGCCAAACCTTAGCAACTGCTAAGCAATGCATTGATACATATAGGGTGTATATCGATACTCACTACATTGTATTCATACATGCTATTTTGTATTGATACATTTAGGGGTTTTAATCATAATATCGATACATTTATGCATTCTCTTGATACAACCTTTTAAAATTCTTTGGAAAATGATTTTTCTTGGGATGTAAAAGTATATATTAAGAACACATTTTTGAGTGCTTGAAGGTTTAAAACACATTCTAGTATTTTTCAAAGTATTTACAAAATATTTCGTGAAAAAATGTTAATCTCGAAAATATTTAAACACAAGCCAATTACACTTAAGTTTTAGTTAATATCAAAATTAAGATTAGTTCAAAGCAGACGTAAAGGATAAAAGCAGTTATCGGATTCCATAAGTGAATGTTGCGCCCAATGGCTATTTTCTTTGCTTCAATTCCTTCCAGTATTTAAATTTGGAAAAGCAACAAGGATACCCAATTCTACCAAATCCCAATTATCCTACCATTCCATTCAAAGATATATGCAGAATTTACCTCACTTTATTTAGCTTACCATCAAAGATTGTCCATTTGTACCTCAGTCACAATGGATATACTCATAAATTTGAACAAGAAAGCATTAGCATTGTTACCAACCTACATTACAGTTGGCTAGGAAATATGAAAATTGAACTCAAGAGTGTTTAATTGATTGTAAAAAAAAATCAACTAGTGAGATAAATCCAATTGACACTTTAGAAGTGAAGACAAAGAGTAGTGCTTCTACTCCATAAAGATTAATAATATAGCAATAAAATACCAAGAGATGGAAAAAGTATCCAAAAGAAGAAAATGAAATTGAATGCAATAAGTACAATCTTTGGCTAGTCGAAGGATAAGAAGCATTCTAGTTTCTGGGAAGTCCTACATAAATCACGAATCGGCTAATAGAAGATCTAGAAAATATTCTATAAAATATAGCAATGCCAATGGAATATTATATCGTGAAAAGGAATGAATTTACAAACAAAGAAGAACAATGGCACTTTTTTTCTGGATAATTAAAACAGGTAAAAAAGAATAGATAATGGGAATGTTATATAGTAAGGCAATTAAATCTTATTACATGCCATGTTAGTTTGATAAATCTACAGCATAGCAGCCTATAATGAATCAGTATGATATAAAACATTTTCACACATGAAAATCAGTACCCTTTGCCTTTGATACTCTAAGCCTTCAAGAATTAGTGACACAAATACCAAAAACATCACAGGCTCGAGATTTGTGATGAAAAAGGACTACATATTGGGAACACCTACCTTAACATAGATTCAATATAAATAAAAACACGAGAGAGCTTTACACACCCAACAACAATATTAAGGAGTACCTTTCCGGCTACAGAGACCACCAGAGAATCTTAAGTTTCTGCTGCACAGATATGATCATGAGCAACATTCTCTGCATAGATAAAGTCAAACATATTCTCACCACTTCTTGTAGTAAACTGAAATGAGAAACTCTGTTACTACAAAAAAGATTAAACAGAAATATTGCATGTTCCATGATAATCTAGTATGCATAACAAAAAAGGATCTTACATGAGATAAATCCAAATATGGACATTGGGGCTAAAAGTGAAGAGGACTAAAGGTACACTGTTGTATTTCACTTTTAGCATGCATTCTAATTGTCAATTTAGAAATATCCATCATTATGATAAGATTGATAACATCAGGAAGTTTGTTATAAAATAAGATACTAGTAAAGCTACAGTCTCACAGCTCACAAACCTTTCTTAAACCAAAGTTGGCTCGATTCACTTGCAAAGGCACAAACAATGTGTCACCAGGTCCAAAGACATTGCTAGGGTGAAGTACACATGTTATAAACCATCAATATTGTTAGCTAACGTGATTAGTCCTTCCGCTTAACAACAAAAGAAAAGATAATTAGCAAACAAAAAATGGCAAACTCAAAATCCAAAATGTTTATCAGATTGCGACAGTAAGAAACATATTTTCCTTCGACAAGAGAAGGATTCATCACCAACAAGTATATCCTTTGAACCATCAAAAACAACATCTGCATAATGTTGTGTACGAGTTGTCTAACTTTACATTCTCAGCATGCATTAATAACATTTTTTTGCACCTTAACATATTATCAACCCAAGGTTACCATTTTAAAAGTATAGTAAACAATTAAACATCTACAACATCAAAAGAAGGGAAAAGAGATCCATCAAAGTGGGAAAAAAAAGAGTCATTAACTTGAACTATGATCGTGTAGCAATTACAGAAATCACGTGTCTAAATTAGTTAGCTCCATGTATAATACAACATCTGCACCTTTAGTTAATTCAAGAGGGTGAATTGTCAATGCATAGTCAATTTTTCAAACATTTTTAATGTTGCAAGGAAATTTTAATACTGCGAAGCAGACTAAAAATGTAACATATATTTCAATTTATTTCCTCCCCATCTCAGTGTACAGTTCAGGTCCTTAACAAAGAGAATTCAGATACATTCTGGTATCTAATATTGTGAAGGGAAAAAATAAACAAAAAGATGAATAAACTCTAGCATTTTCACTTTCTGAATTCTCACATTTTATAATGTTATCTCAGGAACTAAATATTGGTATAATAGACCTCAATATTGCATTCTTTCCAGCTAAAATTAAAACCATCCGGAATATTAATCTCTGAGGAAACAAATTCATTTCTAAATTTTTCTATTTTAACTTTAATTTCAAAAGAAAAAGATCTCCATTTCAAATATTGAATTAACAAAGGAAAATTTGAAACTATTTGCTTTTTTCAATAAAGGGTAAAAAAAAAATAAATCAGAATTAACTGAAAACAAGGGATAAATGACAATAAGCAAAAATACCAACTAAAATACAGCATTAGTTATAGCTTTTGCAACTTGCTTTGCATTTCCAAAGGAAAAAACCAAAAATAATTGAAATTCAAAAGCAAACAGCATTTATGAAAATTAAAAAAAAAATCGTTCAGATAGCAAAATATATTATCGACTAATTATGTTATATAACTGTCATTACTTTTCATTAATTTGTTTATTTTTAATCAACTATGAATTTGCTTTCAGCCTTTCACTTTATTGCAACTAGTAGAAAAAAATTCTTGCAAAATTCAAGTAAATTCAAATAATAATGCTACTAACTCGATTCTCAGCCAAACGAACTTCAACTCATCCTAAATTCGCCCCCAATCCCCATACGCCACGTCATTCTTGTCGTTGTCATCACTACCATTCTCTTTCTCTCTCTCTCTGTTTTCTTCTGCTTTTCCCCCTTTTTTTTTTTTTCTGCGCAATCAGGATCGTCAATACGGAGGGCGGATTATTTTTATGGACGTAGTGAAATAAGGAGGTGTTTGACAGGGAAACGTTGCGTTTATTTTTATTCAGAAAATTTTCAAAAAGTAAAATGATCCGGTGATAATTATAAAATAAAAAGATAAAATGGTAGAAAATATTAAAAAAATGACAAGTTAAGAAATTAGTAAAAGAGAAGTTGTAAAGACTAAAAAGCCCTCAATGAAAGGCTGAGAATTTGTTGGGCATAGGAAACAGCAAATGTGAGCCATAAATATATTATACACTAGTATCATGCTCTCGCGATGTGATGGATTTTATTATTTTTTTGAGTTAAATACATACTTATTTTATAATTATTTTATTTATATAAATTTTACGTATTATAAAAAAAATGTAAAAAACATTAAGTATGAAGATGGATATCTGTATAGATTTATTAAGATTTTTGTAAAATAAAATAAATTTATTTATTTTCAACAATTATCATCTATTGTTTGAAATAATAAACATATAAAAGTTATGCATGTTTTATCTTGAAGCATGCAAAAACTAATACAAGTATGACATGAGCAATATCTAATTAAGCTAAATGACTTAGGAGGTTAAATCTCTTTTGTAGTGTTGAACATGACACCTTGTCCATACCTGAAACAAGTTTACAACAAAATAAAAGAAAAATGTATTAATATTTTCTTGGTTTTAGTCTCAAGCTCTTTAAAGCAACTAATAGTTGCTAATTTCTATGTTCTTACCATCTTTTACCAAACATTTTCATTAGAATAAATGCAATATGGTACTAAATATATAGCAAATAGTAACAAAGAGTAAAAAAAGTAAAACAAAAACAAAATTGTGTTAATAAATTTTTAGTTTTAGTTTCAACACTAAAATATCAAAAAATTTTTTAGTTTTAGTTTCAACACCAAAATATCAACAAAAATGTGTTAATAATCAAGATCCTATCATATCAAAGCAAAAGCCAAAATATAATTTCCATTAAAATAAAAGTAATGTGGTACTAAATATATAATAGATAATATGGTACTAAATATATAACAGATAACAAGCAAGAGTAAAGAAAAGGAAAAGTTAGCATCAAATCAAGATTAGAGTCGAATCTTAAGGAATGTTCTTAAATATAATTAATTATATAATCAATAAATTCTAAAAAAAATGATAGTAAATATCAATTCAAAACTAATGTTACAATAAGTAATTTTTATTTAACAAATAAATATGAATACAATAGTAACTTTTAAAACAAACCCAATATGAATAACTTAAAAGATACTTTTATATTGAAAAGAAGATTTTTAATATTTTATGAAGCATTTACTTGCACTTAAATTCATTAAACACATAGTAAATAATTATTAACATAGTTGTTACATGTTAGATTGCATATTTGAAAGTAGACTCAAATAAAACTAACTGTAGGCATGAACATAATTAGTATTAACTATCAAATAAAAAAACTACATCAAATATTATTGCCTTTATCTAAAACTAGGTAAAATCATAAAATAGGTGGGTTATGGTTACGAATAGAGATGAGAGACAACTTTAGTTTGGTTTAGGCTTTGGCCTGACCATAAATTTTTAATAGACAAACAACTTTCAATAAGCTTGAAAAAAAAATGCTTATGCAAATTATTATGTTAAAATTTAAAAAATACAAAACTATTAGAAAATAAAATGTAATCAGTCACAAACTGAAAACTAAGTAATCCATGACCTGTGAAGTAGGAGCTCAACAATTTAATTCCTATAGAAAATCTATTATATGCAACAAAAATTATGTTTCTTAGTTTTATGATCCTCTTACGTCATTGTCATGCAACATAAAACCAAAAAATATGGACATATTACTCTTAATATGAACTATCTGCAAGAGCAAGAAATGCAAGTCAATAAATTAAAAGCAAAATCAATAAAGTACTTCTGTAGCAATGTAGAATTATCCAAGTATAGTTTCATTACAAAGATAGATGCCCATAGTCATGCACGCATGTATCAATACT
Organism: Adansonia gregorii; assembly: GCA_038382025.1. Classification (NCBI taxonomy): domain Eukaryota; kingdom Viridiplantae; phylum Streptophyta; class Magnoliopsida; order Malvales; family Malvaceae; genus Adansonia; species Adansonia gregorii. The sequence goes on along the minus strand of JBBYHO010303708.1, from coordinate 19,122 downwards.
TTGTTTATGCGAGTTTGTAAGTCCAATATGCCTTTATTATTAAAGTAAAAGAGCTAACCAAGAGATAGAAAATGCTTGATAGAACATATAAAAACTTGACAGTAAACACATTAGCTTTCCTTCCTTCCAAAAAGAATAGTATAAAACAGTTTAAAAACGCCATCAATATTTCTTTTATTCTATTCGAATAATACTGTAGAAGATGACTAACATATGTCATTCACTTAACTCATCATTCTAAAATAATATTAAATATTTAGAAATCTAGTTTTAAAACAAAAAAATAAAAACACACAATCAAAGAGCTTAGTAAAAATAATTAAAGGAATGACAAAGGAAAAATTAAACAAAAGAAATAGAATCTTGAAATGTTTTGATGATAGTGGAAAGAATATGAATTCAATAATGATTAATAATGTGAAATAAACTATTAAGATCAATAACTACGGCATCAAACAAACACCCGTTCTAGATACTATGTATAAAAGAATACAAGAGACAAAATCTAAATCATTAAAAAAACAAATAGCCAAAAAAAACCCTTTTCGATTTGGAATCCCCTATGTTGAATTGGCAAAAAAGGGAACAAATTTGATGATATCACTTCTTTTGATCATTTATCACTTGTCAAAAATCTAAAGAAAAAAACAAAACCTTTTAAAATTAATAGGTTCCAAAGCCTTAGAAAAAAACAAAAAAGAAATAATAATCAAAATATTCAATATATGTATGTTGATTTGGCAAAAGAAATAACAGATCTGATAAAGTATTTTGCCTTTAATACTTTTTCTTTAATGGATACCCAAAAACATCATTAACCATTGTGTCGATTACCATGCTACAGATAATTGGCGATCCCATATATCTCTCTCTTGTGCCATCTTCAACTTTCTTTCTCCATCTCCATCTCTATCTCTTTCTTTTTTCTCTTTCGGTTTTCTATTTCTCTTTCACTTTGGTAAATATCAAGAGATTTTTTTTATAAGTCTTGAAAGCTTCTAGATTGTGGTTGTGTACCTTCCTATTTAAGATCAAAAAGATAAACAAATTTTGGACTTTTAAAAAATACATTTGATGTCATTCTTAATCTTAAAAGAACGAAAAAATAATAGATTAATAATATTAAATTTGAAAAGAATTTTCAAACTTGCACGATGTATATTCATTTTCAAATAGTTCGATCATACCAAAATTTGCAAAATATTAGAATTTTCTTTCTTTTCCTTGTTAATTATCATCATTTTAAAAGACTTCTTTTACACTTTAATTTTTTTGTTTTTTATAACATAACAAATTACAGCATCCTTATAGTTTTTTTTTTCCAGTTTACTTCATCATTAGCACACATTCTATAGTAATAGACAATTGCTAATATTAATTAAATCTAATAATTTATTAATTAAATCTAATATTAACCGCACTCCAAATTTTAAAATTAAAAAATAAAAAAATAATCTCTAAAAAAACTAAAATAGCAAATTAAAACTATATATGAACATGAATTAATTAACAACCAATAAATTACCTTATTAAACCCCATCTGCAATAAGAAGCAAGTTTTAAAGCTGCCATGTAACAACAAATATTTAGTATTTTTCAAATGTTAATAAAATAGACATGTTTTCTTAGAAAATATCTTAATGTCTCAATGTATGAAATCATTGTGTGGAAACTGCCTTAAATTTCCTTGTTGTGGTTTTTCATAGAGTCTTTGGAGAAGATTAGTTAAGATGTGTATTTTGTATAAAATAAAAGCTTAGGTTGAAGGTGTAGTTTAGTTTGTATAGGAGCTTATTCTTAAGCTTTTGCTAGTATGTATTGTAATAAAATTAAATATTAAACATGTCTCTAAAAAATATAATCCATTCAAAAGATCAAAGATAAATGAACCAATGAAAGAAGAAAAAAGAAAAAAAAATGCTATCAATAGAACATGAAGAAAGCAAATCCAACCTTGCTCATTGTCCACGTAATACATATACACGATAAACAATTATTTTGAAATACTATCATATAGTTTAGGCTAGTATAAGAAGTCAAAAAAGATGTGAACGTACTGTTGGTGTCTCTTGGGTTGCAAAATGATATAATAGAGGAACATGGGAATTGCCTGCTTCATTGATGCAAATGAGAAATTAACTTGAAAATTTGAAGCATCCCTAAAAAATATAAAGTATCATAAGCTTAAACTTTTTAAAAGAAGGTTTAGTATTTAAGGTTTCAAAAAAATAAAAATATAAGAAATTGAAAAAAAAACACTTCCTAAATAGACAATGAAGAAATACGTATTAAATTCAAAAAAAATTCACATACCTAAACCAAATAAATATAAGCTTCCATTTTCTCTTAATCTCGCTTTTATTCTCCTTGCTTCATTCAATATAAAATCATTGCATCTCAAGAAAAACATTAGCTCTAATTCTCTCGGTCATCACCCTAACTTTTTGCAAATTATTGATTCGCCAATCTTTTTTTTTTTTAAATTGTAAGTAGGGGAAAAGAAAGAAAATAGAAACCATCAATAAAGGAAAAAAAAGAAAAAAAAGAGAAGTTTTAACATTTTTGTAGTCTATTTTTTTAAGCCAACCAACAATTTAATCTAAAAAAATAATAATTAATTCCATAAGTCTATCAAAGATGATAGGAAAAGATAAGTAGTAGGTGGGTGGTTGGGTGGGTGATTGAAAGAAATGATGATTAATTTATAAGAAAAATTTACAGCCAAAAAAGAAAGCAAATATAGGAAGTTTAGTGGAAAAAAAAAAGGAAATTGGCTAGAGTAGACCAAACCTATCTCATTCTATCAAGAGAAAAGAAATCCTTTTTTTTAATATCATCAAATAAAGATCACAAAGACCAAAATACCATATCTTTTTTAAACTTATTCCAAAATACCATATCTTTTTTAAAATTATCTCTATAGTCCCTAAAGGACTCAAAAGTAATAGTTAATTTCATGGGTCCATCAAAGTGGGCGATTGGGTTGGTGATTCAATGATGATTAATTTACAACAAAAAAATTTTACAACAAGAAAAGAAAGCAGATACGAGAAGTTGAGTGGAAAAAAGAAATTGGTCAGAGCTAACCAAACCCATCTCATTCTGTCAAAAGAAAAGAAATCTTTTTTTTGGTAATATTATTAGATAAAGATTACAAAGACTAAAATACCATACCATTTTCAAAATTACCACTATAGTCCCTAAAGGACTCAAAATTAATAGTTTATAGATTATAATATATATTATATGTTATAATATATATATTTATAATATGTTATAAATAAATTACATGTAAAAATTTTTATTTAAAAATAATAAAAGATTAAAAATATTTTATGTTAAATTTTAAATTATTATTTAAAAATAATAAAAAATATTTTATATTAAGTCATGGATTACTATTTAAAAAGTAATAAAAATAAAAAATATTTCATGTTAAATCCTAAATTACTATATAAAAATAATAAAAAATATTTTATGTTAAATTTTAAATCATTATTATTTTTTAAATAGTAAGTCAAATTTTAATATAAAATATTTTTTTATTTTTCTAATACAGTATATATTATATATAATATATTATATATAGTAAGTCAGGATTTAATATAAAATATTTTTTATTTTTAAAATATATTATTATATAATATATAATATGTGCGAGGATTGGCAAGGGAATCGATCCCTGACATAATATACATATATTATATATTATATATATTAAAAATATTATTTAAAAATAATAAAAAGTAAAAATTATCTAATATTAGATCTCAAATTACTATTTAAGAAATAATAAAAATAAAAAAAATATTTTTATTAAATTTTAAATAACTATTATTTTTTAAATAGTAAGTCATAATTTAATATAAATATTTTTTATTTTTAGAAGGCACTATATATTGTACATAATACATAATATATATTATATTATATATTTTTAAAATATAATTTAAAAATAATAAAAGATTAAAAATATTTTATATTAAATTTTAAATTACCATTATTTTTTAAATATAAGTCAGAATTTAATACAAAATAATTTTCTATTTTTATAATATTAAAACTAAAAAGTATATACCCATAAGTAAACGTATAAATGATCATAAATGGATGTATGAACGATTATAACTAAATATACGGTTGACTATAGCTAAATATGCATATGACTATAGGCAAATGTACAGCTGACTATAAATGAATGTATAGACGACACAAACCAAATATACCCTAAACCATATGCCCCTAGCCATATGAAAATGTCAAATAGTAATTGTGCACCTTACTTAGACCAATGATATGATAATCAAACAAGATGCTCATATGATAATAAGTTAACATATATTTAATCGTAACTTAATTTTTCTATGAGCATAACGAAATATACTTATGGCTAAGATGCATGTAAGAAACATTAAAAGTCAAAAGTATATTCTAATAAGTAAATATACAAATAACGATAAATAAATATAAGAATGACCATAATTGAATAGACAAATGACTGTAACTAAATGTACATATCATTATAGGTAAATGTACAAATGATTATAAATAAATGTATAGATAACAAAAACTGAATGTACTCTAAACCATATGCTCTTTAAACAAATGAAAATGTCAAATAATAGTTGTGCACCTGACTTGGACCAATGATATGACAATAATGTAAGATGTAAATATAATAATAAGTTGATGTACATTTGACCATAACTTAATTTTTTGATGATAATATAAAATTGGTTTTTATTGTTTATTATTTTTTAAATGATAATTTGGAATTAATGTAAAATATATTTTTATTTTTATTATTTTTAAATAATAATTCAAGATTTAATATAAAATATTTTTAATATGTTATTATTTGTAAATTCTATTTTCAATATATAATATATGTATAAATGAGGAAGGTCGGATCCCACGGAGATTTGGCAATAGCCAACTTAAGAAGAAGAGTAGTGAAAAAGGTTAAAAAGGTAATTACAATCTTCTTACAATAATTCTAAATATTGCTATGCCTTTTTCTGTAATTATTTTTATTACTTTCACCTTTTTTTCTTTATTGTCGACCCATTAATGGAATTTGGAATTTTTGCTCTTTATTTTTCTTTTGCCTTTTATGTTTTGTCGGAAGGAAATAAATGTATTTATTAATCATTTTCTTGATTGAAAAGGAAAAAATTAAATGTTTGTATGTTTCAAAAACAATAATTTTTGAAAAATGAATTTATATTTTGAAAACTTAATATTTTAAAATATATAATGCATAGATCTATCCATAAATCAAATGGGTGGCATTTAAGTTAGGTTAGGCTCTATGTTAAAAAAAGACATTTTATTTGCCCAAACTTAACTTGAACTGAAATATGGGCTAAAAATTTTATCCAAACTCGGTATTTTTTGTAAAAACATTACCTATACATGTACAAGTCCTCACAAATTTATACACAAAAATATCGATTCATACAGATCCATTTTAAAGAGGGGTCAATCCTTCTTATGAAATTATCATCCTTATCGATCCTCTATTAAAAAAATTGATCCTCTTAAGAACTTATTAGTAATAGTAAAGCAGGCTTGGCTTAGGATAAATACCATGTCCAAGGCTATTCCAATTTTTTGTCTGGCCTTACTTTTTGCTCAAGCCTATTTTTTGATTCTAATATTTTTATCCAAGCCTTTTCAATTATTAAATGAACCTTTGAGTTTGAATAAATAACCATTCCTTCAATAAGTCTAATCATCCATAAACTTTATGATGGACTTTTTTGAGAAAATATGAAAAACCACTAATAATTAAGAATTTTTATTAAAAGGTGTAATAGAAAACAACAATATGAAATAAGGAAATGGAAACTATCAAAATTATAACTAAGGAAATCATAAATACCAAAATACCTTTAATGAAAAATCCTAATTCCATCCAATTTCTCTTCTGCAAAACACCTACTAGAGTATTCTACAATCTTGTAAAGGAAATAATGTCAAATGGAAATTGATCTCCACCATAAAGAAAAGTGAAAGCCCCTAAAAAAATGGCAGATAAAAGCAAAGTAATCAATACAAATAAGCTTGTATCAAAGTTAACCCTTATGTTTGACTTTACGTCAAGCACTGGAATGGTTGAAGTGGCAAGTTAGACCAACTATGACTCCACACTGAACACCTCAAAGGCCAGGTAGGTAAAAATGGTGGAGAAGCTTATAGCAAGGGCATCACGAGATTAAGTGGGAAGAATATTATGCCTAGTGCTTTTAAAAAAATAGGTAAGGTGCATTAATCTTATATAAGTTAAGAAAGAGAAGATTTTTCAGCACATAAGTAGGTGAGCTACACATCCTATTGACATGTTGTGAATGGAGTAACAACCTTGTGACAAATAGTATCATAGCTAACCCTTAACTGGTCGATTTCACAGTGAGCACCCTAATGGGTGAGGTAGGAAAGAAGAGCAACTGCGACTCCACCCCAAACACCTCATTTAAAAAGGTAAGCAAAAATGGTGGAGAAGCCCGTGATACGGGCAGTATGAGATTAGGTAGGAGAGAATGTCATACCAAGCATTTTAAAGAAATAAGCGAAATACATTAATCCTACATTAGATAAAAAGGTAAGATCTTTAAGTATATAAGTGGGTTTGTTATACATCCCACCAAACATGTCTTTTAGGAAGGGAGTATCAGCAACGTGAGAAGAAAATAGGATACCTATTTTTTATTATACACATTACTCAAATGCGAATTCATATTTTTCCTCACACTTGTCATTGGGTTTCTCATCAAACCTAGTTCATATATAGCTTTCTTATCTTAGGTAATAACACTTGAAATCTTTCAATTTTTGAGAAGCTAAAAAACCCAAGATCTATAACAAATCAATCAAAAACCCATCAATTTTAATAAGAAATAGGACCAAATTGAAGTAGGGAGGTCTGGAAAGAGTACCAAAGCCAATAGGACCAAAAAGAAACAGGGAGGTTTGGAAAGAGAACTGAAACCACCTTGTTTAGTGTATGAAAAGCATTTAATCTAAGGATAAGTTTCGTCAAAAGAAAACATGGATTCTAAGAAAAAAGGTCATTACTTTGAAATTAAGTATAGAATTGTAAAAAGCAAACCCAAAATCCATTTACGAAATAGCTAGAAAAGGGAGGAAACATTAAGCGCATTTTGGTATTTATGGTTTTCATAGTTATAATTTTAATGGTTTCCATTTCCTTATTTCATATTATTATTTTACATGACACCTTTTAATAAAAATATTAGTTCATTGGTGGTTTTCATATTTTTCCATCCTTTTTTGCATTACTTTTATATTTATTTTTTATAAATCAAGCTATTCTCATTAAAATTGTATTCAGTAGGCAAAAAAATTAGCAATCTACCTCCACTACACCTAAACTTTTGTTTAGAAACCTGTAATTCAGTAATCCTAGATTTACTTAAATTTTTTGTAGGAAAATTTGAAAAACACATTATGAAATAAGAATTTTTATTAAAAGTATAATAAAAATAATAATACAAAAGAAGGATATGAAAACCATCAAACTTGTAAGAAAAGATATCAAAATACCCTTAACGAAATTCAAATGCCAAAGCCCTAAAGGCATCTTACAAAAAAGTTTCTTCATTTCTATTCCTTCTTTTCCTATTATTCTCTCTTTCACTTTTTGTGTTGCTGTTGATTCTTTCCTTTTTCATTCAATTAGTCACAAAAAACCTAAACCCCAAGAAAATTAAGGTATGTTCTTTTTAATTTTTCTTTTTCTTTTAATTTATAATTTAATTTTGCATTTTTCCTATAAAAATGAGAAAAAATTATAAAAAGCAAGTTATATAACAAAGTTAAAAATAAAATCAAGCAATAACATGGTTAAATAAAGCTTATAGATATGTTTAGGGTTGTGGTTGATAGTGAAAAATTAGTTTTAGTGATTTATTTTGCATTTTATTTGCAGCAATGACATTATGCTTTCTTGTGGCACTTTTTTTTTTTTTTTGTAAAACTGATGTTGGGCATGTAAAAAAACAATGACCATACGAAAGAAGGATCACACATGGGTTGGTTAGGTTGTTGATTTACTTCTAAATTGCATTAGATAAATTGGTTGGTGTTTAGAAATGGGTTCGGTTGAATTCTAGGCATAAACATACATATGTTTATAATAAATGTAGATACCAACATTTTGATATGTATATTCTATTATAGTCAAATGTACATTTTGTTATATCATATGTATGTAAACACCTAGTTTTGTTTAAGTTCTTTTTTTTTTTATAATCCTAAATATTTGAGATTGAGAATCTAGTAGCCATCCTGGTAGAGATCAACCTCCTTTACGCAAGTGGAGCATTTTCAAGACCGATTTAGACATACCTAAATGGTCGTAAATGCACGTGACAAAAACCTGTGCAATTTTGAGGGTCATTGAGCGCAAATGATGGATAAAAAGGAAGACTATTTAAGAGAAAAATTAGCTTTAAATATTTTTTGAAAATTTAATTTTGCAGATGATATCACGGTTGAATTTTTTATTTTTAAAAATTTTCTAGATTTTTTGCAAAAATTAACAAGTTGACCATCATATATTTTTATCAATACCTATATAGTATTTATGCCAATATTCACCCCAAAAAATAAAAAATATTCAAGAAAAAATCCATATTACTATTTTATACCACTTGGCATCAACTTGTCAAATTTATTATTTAAAATTGAATTTTTAATAGTATCACAAATGTTATGCTCATGAAATTTTTTCAATAAAACTTGTTCCGAATTTCAAGTTTTCATCTTTTTCATTTACTTTGAATAATGCATTGAATTCAATTCACTTTTATAAATTTGAAAGTATTTTTAAAATTTTCTCATATCCAAAATATGGAGTTTTCTACTTTATAAATTTTTTGGTAAAATTTTTCTAAGTTTAGAATTATTAAAATTCTTCAAATACTTCTATTAAATTCATATTAATTCAATTTTTGAAACTCTAACTAATTTTATCAATTTTTCATTTTTTAAATATTAATTTTCTTCCATAAGGATTTTTTCATAAAATTTTACGAGTTTGGATTTTCCAATCAAGATTTTTTTTATTATTGTGATTTTATTTCTTTCATTTTCAAAATTGTATTTCTGGTTTTTTAATTTTAATTTTGTTTTTTATTATTATTTTTAATTTTGGAATTCTACAAGATAGTTTCTTGGAGACTAGTTTAGTTTTAATTCCAATTTTCCCATAACTAATTTAGTTTGATTCTAACTATACCATTAGATGAGCTTATCTTGATAATCATCAAAATGATGAGTCATATATGGTGATCAGGCTAGAAGTACATAGTATTTAGTTAATCCTTATCTTGAATTACAAATATCCACAAAAAATTAATTAAAACCATTAAAAAATAAAATAAAATAACATGAATTTTTGGCCAAGAGGATCTTTCCACCCCATTAGCTGAACCACCTTGTCATAAATAGGGGGAGGATAATTCATTTTAGAGGCTATTGTTTTCATGAGAAAAAAATTACTAAAATCACTAAAAGCTTTCTAAGGTAGATTTTCTTCTAAAAGCTTTAATTTTTGTTTATTTCATGCATAATTCTAACTTTTGGTGAGCTTTTTGATGACTTGAGCTCATGGATTTTGATCCATTTTAAGGACCAAGTTTGAAGCCTATGATCAATCTTGCTTGTTTTAATTATTAGATTTGATTTTTATTAGTATAATTTAATTTTTATCATACAAAGATATGTTTGGTGGTGGGAATGACCTTATGATATTATGTATGTGCTTCTGTGCTATTTTCCTTAGTGCTTTCATGACTGATTACTGTTAAAGTTCGTTCATATGTTCATATTTAATGATTTTATGCATGTTGCTAATGATGTGAGCTAAGTGGAAGTTAGGATATATGTTAATATTCAAGAAATCATGTTGTAAAAATTTTTTTTCTTGATTATTCATATGGGCCGAATTTGATGATGATTTTTAAATGAATTTTTATGCTTGATTTAATGATATTTTAGACTTTTTTTTGTCATGTTTAAAAGTAGTAGTGTCCAAAAAATAATTTTACCAAATTTTTTAAGGCCTTGGAAAAGTATTTCCTAAGTTGGCCAAACCATATGTAGGCTTTTTTTTGGGAATTTTCAACCTTTTTGTGGTCATTTTGTAAATAGGGAAAGTCTAGGGATTAAATTACAAAATTAAAAAAAAAATTGTTTTAAGACTTTTGATGCTTGGTATACCTTAAGGGTATTTTCCATGGATTTTCAACATGTTGGGATGCATATTACACATTTTTAACCTTTTGGGTGTGATTTCATAATTTTAAAAAGTTTAAAGACCTTTTTATAAATATTAAAAAATTTCCTAAGGCCAAAAGTGCTTGGTTGAACCTTCTTTATTACTTTTGGTATGATTTTTGTGTTGATTTAGATATATTTGATGTTTGATTTTGTGTTTTATATCATGTAGAGACCCATTATGAAACATTAGGAAAGTTTAGGGACCATTTAGCAAAGCCTTGCATTTTAGGATTAAAATTGTCATTTCTCACATTAAATTTCCTATTTAGGACATTTTGGTAATTTAAGAATTTTTTTATCATTCCCTCAGTCCTTAGGTGAAGTGTAGAGAATATTAAAACCTTTCATATTCTTTTGATTCTCTGGTAGGGTATGAAATACAATTTTAAAAAATTTAGTAAAATATTAGTAATTTTTGCATTTTAGGTCATCTTTGATATCCAATGTACCGTTTGGGATATAACCGTCATTTTAGATTATTCTGGAGTCCTCTAGGTTATTAAAATACTTTCACATAGAAGTACACCTTAAGGGTCTTTTAGTAATTTACCTTAGAACCGAGTCTTATGTGATTACTAAGATCCTTTCATGTCAAAGGTACACATTAGGGATTGGTTCGCCTTTATGATGTTTTCGAATCCTTTAAGGTTAAGGGATAGTTCCACGTCAAAAGTATATCTTAGGGGCATTTTAGTAATTTATCAATAAATCGAGTCTTTTAAGGTCATTAGAATGCTTTCATGAAAAAAGTGTATTTTAGAGGATATGTTGGTCATTTCAACCAAATTTTGATCCTTAGAATCGAGTTTACTACTTTTTATTTAAACCGAGCCTTAAGGCCATTTTTATGATTATTTAAATAAAATTAGAGTTTTAAAATTAAGGCAATATCTTCAAATTAAAATAGTATTTGAAATTTCTCCTAAAATATGAGAAAAGTTCAATGGATTATTTTAATAACAAGATATCCTTGTCAAAGTGAAAATCAAGATTTTTTTTTTCAAATTTTGTAAAAATAAAATCTTTCTCATTTATTCAGTTCTCTGGTGGGGTATGTAAGAGATTTTGATTATTAAAATAAAACATTTCATATTTTTCTGGTTCTCTAATGGAGGATGGAAGATATTTTAACTACAGTATACTGTCAGTTCTCTAGAGCAGTACGAAAGATATTTTATTTTAAAAAAAAATATTAAAAACTAGATTTTTTTTCATATGGAATAATAAATTTATTTTATGAAAATTTTGAAATACAGGAATCATAATTAAATATCAGATATGGAAATAGAATAAAAATCCAAATTTAAGTTAACTTGCAATTAATAAGATCTTGATTTTCAAGCATCACAAGAGAGATCGATCCTTACTTGTGATTATAATTAACTCCCAAACCCTTTCATGCAATCTCTGGTATTTTTGCAGATCTCGAAGTTTATTTTTATGGGTTTTGTAATCCTAGAAATACGAAATTTGATAAGTAACCAATCTCACATAGCCAAAATAAATTGGTGGCAACTCTAAAATAAATATTTATTTCATAAAAGTGTTTAGGGTTAAGTCGAGTGAGCAAACATCTTGACAACTTAGTCTTCAAAAACAAAAAATATAATAATTTTGCTCGATAAAAAACTACAATGAAAATAATTAAAATGATAATATATTGATGTATATAGGGATCAAGGGTACAGTAGCCTTTTTAAGTTGAGCTGGTCAAGATTTGTGTCTAGACTATGTTGCCATAGTGTATATATTGTTATAGTTATATGTCTATTTAGGTCATGCTATTTGAGGACTAATTGATTAGGGTTTATGATAGAATTTGTCAAAATATAAAATGTACATACTTTTCTTACACACTGTTTCTTGTGTATATAGCGTTATACTTCTTTCTTAAAGTGTTTCTCAGTTTCACTGTTATTTTAAAGTACTTTTGAATGATTTGAGGAGTCAGCATGTATTGCCATATAAAAGGTGTACTTATATTTTTGTTGAATGTATATAAAACTATTCTATATCTCCATATACTTTTATGTACATATACGTGGGCTTGCTTTCTTAAATTTTGTATCAGTAAACTTGTTATTTAGAGTAGTGTTGAATAATGTGGTGAGTCATTGATTAGGTTTTAGACTTGAATTTGCAATATGTACATATAATTGTAGTCATATGTACTTACTATTATAGCTATATATACATCCTGTAATATTAATATATATACATAGTATTATAATGTTGTGTTCTTTTGGTACAATGGCATGCTTAGGCTGTTATAGTGATATATACATATACTTTAGAAGAATGTATACACTATTATAGAGAAAGGGTTGGTTTTCTTAGTTCTTATGATATGTACATACTGTTATAATGATACATAAACACTGTTATTATGATATGTACATTATGTTATTGTTTTGATTTGATTATTTGTGATTTGTTGGTCTATAAGAACCTAGCAAATTTATAAAGTTGAATTTGTGATTGAGGTTTAGAGTTGAATTTGTAGCAATATAAAAATGTATATAGTTTTTGTCGAATGTACATGTAACTATCCTATATGTGCATAGTTTTGTAGTTCATGTATGTATATGTAGGCTTACTTTTCTTAAATCAACAGCTAGAATTAAGAACATCTCTTACAGATATGTCATGTAGGTTATGCCCTTGCCAAAAATTGATCGACCTACTACTCACGTAAGGTCTGAGTATGGTCACTTTATAGCCACCCTCATATCTGGAGGGTAATGTTATACCTAGACAAGTGGACCTTGGAGTCAATCGACTATAGCCACGCGTAACCTACATCAAGAGTAGAGAGGCTAAATGACCCCAAGTAATGCATATGCGCATTTAAATAAGGATGCAAGGTATGCATAAAACCCTAGGCTCACTATTCTTTGCCTACATTATTATTCTCCCTATCTCATATTTTCGTTAGAACTCTTGCTAATTTAAAAATTGGAATGTGCTTTAAAATATCAACTCTGGCATCCCTCTAACTTTTCTCATCCTGTAGGTCCTTGCATGTCTTGGATTATATCAACTTCCTCCGTGCACCATCAACAAAGAGATGCTAATGAATTTCTAATGTCTTTTACAATAGATTTTTTTTATTTAAAAAATTTGCTAAAAATTATACTTTTTTATATTAAAAAACTATGTAAAAGATTGCGTGTTTCTCTTAAAAATTTAGTTATTTTTCTAAACAAAGAACTACTAACTCACGTAATGGATGTACAAATTCCAGTTAATAAAAGTTACAAAGCAGTAAAAGCCTAAGAAACCAAATTATCATAGCCAAATAAATAAATAACCTGACAAGCGTTAAACCGATTTTTCTTCTGCTTCTTGTCTCCACCCTTGCCTTTGTCGTGAAATTCTACTTTAGCAACCGATATTGTCCGCATCGAAAATTATTATGAGGTATGTGCTTTCTCATTCAATGATATTATCAATGTTCGTTTGAAAGTTGGAAACAAGAGGACAAGTTTTGGTTATTTTCCATCTTGTAAATAGGTAATTATTTTTGGGGTCTAGAATTAAATTAATTAATGAGATTTGGTTTTTAATATGCATTGGAGAATTAGAATAAAAAGGATGTATTGTCTTTGTTTTCGTATTGTTTGTTATGTTATAAAACTTTAAACTTGCTTAACTAATGGATTGATAAAAGATGAGTAAAGAGGCAAATTAATGAAGTTTGAATTATTTATTTGTTCAGCCAAGGCTGAGTAAAAAATCTAAAAAAAATCTAAAAGCGATATAAATTGTAGCGTTTGGTTCGATTTTAGTTTAGCTCTTATTTAGTTTGGCTTGGATAGTAACTAAGTATATTCAATTATTCGAATTGAATATTATTTTTAATTAATTTTTATTTTTTTATAACATAAAAATAAATATTTTATTTTTAAATTAGTGAAAACAAACTTAAAATACTATAAAAAAGTATTTTTGAAAATTCAAAACCAATGAACTTAACCAATCCAAACAAATTCAATTCGCATCGATTGTATTATTAATGCTATTCAATTCGGTTTTGGTTTTAGTTTTATAAAACCATAATACAGTACATTGACAACAATTTTTTCTTTAAAACTAAATGAAATCGAATCATACCGTTATCACCTCAGCTTAAGTAACATCTAGAGTTTTAAGGTTGTTGATTTTAATAATTTTTTTTTACACAATATTTTGCTAATATCAGAAAATGTATATATGATTGTTATAAAATGGATATATAACTATTGTTACATGTACACGCCAATTATAATTTAAAGCTATGTTGGACTGGAGTGAAGATTTTGGTTATGCGATTTAGTTTCTTCTAATGAATTCATGTATCTCATATTATTTGTAAAAAATATTATGTTTGAATGTGTGAAATACTACAATTATTCATAATTATATATTTAGTATTTTTTATATCTTATCAATCTTTATATTTAATACTAACTGATTTTAAAGAACATAAACGTGCAAGTGCTTAATGATTGAAAATTTGATTATTTTTATTAGAAAAATACCTTATACATTGTAGATAAACAAAATTATAAAAATTTCCCCCATTTTCCTTTT
>JBBYHO010303377.1:0-30377 GCA_038382025.1 Adansonia gregorii | reverse complement strand
AAATTCCAGCAAACATCCACCTACTAGAGGTTCAATTAGTTTGCAAAATACTTCTTTCATTTCACAAAAAGGGTTGAATGAAAGTAAGTGAAAATACTTGAGAGTTTAGGGTATAATTCTCAAGGGATTTGAAAGGTTCTATCTAAGCCTTAAAGATAGTTTGTGTAAGGTTATACTTTATCCTTAAAGGTGAAAAAAATTTCATTAGTGAATTGTGGAAATCACCTTGGTGAGGAAGTACCAAGAAGAGAGGATGTAGGTGTCGAGTTAAATGACCAAACCTCTATACATCCTTTGTTGATTTTTCTCTTATCCTTACCTTGTTTAAATTTTCAATTTTACAAAGTCTTTATAGAACCAATTCACCCCCCTCTTGGTTTAATCTCTCCATTAAAGCTAACACTAAGGTACATTTGAATGTGCATAGTAAGGTCAGTAGTTCCATTGAAGTTTTTAAATTTTGGTACCTTCAACTTCAGGGGAATGAGAAGATTAGACACCAAAAATAAAGATTTTGTGTCAATAGCTCTAAATTCATCACTTCCCTCTATAGCTTTAAGGCATTTCTCTAAAAGTTGATACTTACTCTCATATCGTCAGTAGACATTGCATATTTTTCACCATTCATCTTCTCTTGCTCATTCTAATCAACGGTTATAGGATCCGCCAAAGAGACTCTCATATTTGCCCTTTGAAATCTAAGGATGAATTGATTCATCATTGTGGGGTTCAAGTAGATTACCGGTGCGGCTAGCATCTGTTAGGCTAATGTTCTTGATGAGTCTCCTCTTGGGTAGCTTCAGTGCTACCAATTGTTAGGCTAATGTTCTTAATGAGTCTCCTCCTAGGTAGCTTTAGTGCTACCTATTTTTGTCTGATTTTTTTATGACAATCTTAAATATTCGAGATTGAGAACATAGCGGCTGGCCTAATAAAGGTTGACCTCTTTCAAGGAAGTTAGGTGTTTTCAAGACCAATTTAGTCATACTTAAATGGTTGCATATGAATGTGATAAAAAGTACTGTGTTAGGAGTTGTCAAATATAGATCTTGGATAAAACAAATGAATATTCAAGATAAAAAGTAGCTTTTAAATATTTTCTTGTCAAATTTTAAAAATTATCTTTATTAATAATATCATAGTCAAATTTTTTATTTTAAGGATTATTCAAGATTTTTTTCGTGAAGTTTTGGGAGTTGATTGTTATATATTTTTATTGATATTATGAAGTATCAATACCAAAAAATTGGTTTTCAACTTTATCCTTATCAAATTTTAAAATTCATTTCTGTAGAGGATATCACAATCAAATTTTCTATTTTTAGGGATTTTTTAAGTTTTTTCATAAAAAGTCGCAAGTCCACCGGTGAATATTTTATTGATCCTATGTAGTACTTATATCGATACTCATTATAAAAAATCAAAAATATTCAAGAAAAAATATGTAGTAGCATTTTATACTATGAGGTGTCAAGTTGTCTATTTTAGTATTTAATTTTAAATTTTTCATAGCACTGTTGGTATTTTATTCATGAAATTTTTTTTGATAAAATTTGTTCTAGATTTTAGATTTTTATCTTTATTATTTTATAAATTAACGTAAATTAATATTTTAAATAATATGTTGAATTTAACTCATTTTTGTAAATATTTAAATGTATTTTTGGAATTTTCTCATTTCCAAAATACGAAGTATTTTGCCTGTAAATTTTTTGATAAGATTTTCTTTTAAGTTTAGAATTTTTAAAATATTTTAAATATCTTCATTAAATTCGTATTGATTTAGTTTTTGAAACTCTAATTTATTTTATGAGTTTTTTATTTTTTTTCAAAAATCATTTTTCTATATAGATTTTTCTCATAAAATTTTATGAGTTTAGAATTCTCGATTATCTCTTTCTTACACATAAAATTTTTGTTCAACATTTAGAATTTTATTATCATCATCATCATCATCATTACTATTTTCATTATTATTGTTATCATCATCATTATTTTATTTTATTTTATTTTTGGGCCAAATTTCCCTAATGGGCTTCAAAATTATAGATTTTGCTAATGTGCCCAATAAGCCCATTGATCTTTTAACAAGGCCAATAAGCTTGTCAAACCCTTTTTTGATTTTATACTAAACCCATCTCATTCATCTATAAGCCTATTTATGATCATTTTAGCAAATCCATTCTATTTTTTAACAAGGTCCAACAAAGCCCATTTTAATTTTACAACCAAGACCAATAAAGTTTTCTCCCTCTAAAATTTGTATAAATTTTTTTGGGTCCAAAATTTTAGATGGACACTTAATTATGCTTTTTACG
Source organism: Adansonia gregorii (assembly GCA_038382025.1). Classification (NCBI taxonomy): domain Eukaryota; kingdom Viridiplantae; phylum Streptophyta; class Magnoliopsida; order Malvales; family Malvaceae; genus Adansonia; species Adansonia gregorii. Next base: position 28,059 of record JBBYHO010303377.1, on the reverse strand, counting down.
TATTTAAATTCATAAATAAAATTTTTAATTTATAACTTTTAATTTCTTACAATTTAATCCTTCTAACTCATTGGTTTCATAAAATTTTTAATTATGATTTTATTTTTTTCATTTTTTTCATTTTCAAAATTTTGCTTATATTTATTTTAATTGTGGAACTTAAGGATTTAGTAATACGAACTAATTGGGTTGGAATCTAATCTTTCCTTAACCAATTTAGTTATATTTTAGCTATATATTAAATTAATATTTTCTTAGATCATCATAAAACCTAAGTTTAGCCCACCATAGGCTTTTTGAATAATATAAAATTAATTAATTAAAGCTAGGTAGACCTTAGAAATATCTAAAGGATTAATTAATAAATGAATAAATAAATGGAAAAAATGTAGAAATTGCCAGAACCATTCAGCTAAGGGCATTCCTCCACCCCTTCGCCGACTAACTCCCTCTATAAATAGAGGGAGGATGATTCTAGCAAGAGTTAAGTGGTTCTCCAATGCAGAAACTCAAAAAAGTACTAGAGAAAATTAAGTTTTTACATATTTTCCACACTTTTCCAAGTAAAAATACTTAGAAAATTTTAGTTTTTGATACTTTCATTCATTGTGCTTCCTTTTAGTGAGCCAATATCATGCTTGAGCTCATGGATTTTAATCCATCTTGAGAGGCCAAGGATGTTGGCTATGAACAAAGTTCCTTGCTTTTGATATTTTATTTAATTTTTATTTATAATATGTTGATTTTTATCAAGATTAATTATGTTTGTTGATAGAAATAATGTTATTTTCATGTATGTGTTTTTGTCCTTTTTCCTTAATATTTTTATGTGGATTTATTTTGATATATTCATTATTTATCATGTTTTATGATATTTATGCTTCGTAAAAAATTTTGATATGTGTGTATATTGATATTCATGAAAATATGTGATGAACAAATTATTTTATAGGTGAAATACATGCTGGTCCAAACTCATAATGGTCTTTGAATACTTTTTCATGCTTGATTTTAAGATATTTTGGATTATTTTATAATATTTTAAACTTGTAAAAGCTTAAAAAATATTTTTCCAAAATTTTAAAGGCGTTAGAAAGCTATTTCCATGCTTAGTTAAAAATAATATGTGTGATATTGTGATGTTTTGATTTTTTAAGATATTTTGTAATTATAGAAAATATAGGGATTAAATTGCAAAAATCGTAAAAAATTTTTTATAGCTATTTAAGCTTGGCCGAATCATGTTAAGACATTTAGGGGAATTTTTATGCATGTTTAACCTGTTTGAATGTGTTTCTTGCATTTTAACCGTTTTAGGGCTTTTTAGTAATTTAAAAAAGTTTATGGACTTATTTGCAAATGGAAAAAACTTTTTCAAAGCTATAGATGTTTGGTTGCGACTTGTGGTGTGATTTCATGACTTCTTTGATGCTTTTGATGTTTATTTGTGATTTTATTTCATAAAGGGACAAATTGAAAAAAATAAAAAGTCTAAAGCCCATTAGGCAAACCCTAGTATTTTAGGGTCAAAATGGTCATTCCATATATCAAATTCCTTATTCAGAGTATTTTTGTCATTTTGGAGTGTTTCTACCATTCCTCCGGTTCTCTGGTGGGGTGTTGAATGCATTAAAACCTTTAATATTCTTTCAGTTTTCTAGTGGGACATGAAATATAATTTTTAAAATTTAGGAACCATGTCAAAAAGCCTTGCATTTTAGGTTCAAAATGGTATGTTCTCATATCACTTTATCTATTTAGGGTACTTTGGCTATTTTAAGAACATTCATTATATTTTCAGTAATTTTGGGCTTAAAAGGTAATTTTGAAAAGTTTAAGGGTTCAATTGTAATTTTTACATTTTAGGTCAGCTTTAATATTTTGATTACCTGTTTATAATAAAATTGTCATTTCCTATCATTTCTAGGTCTTTGAGGGTTACTAGGATGCTTTCAAGACAAAAATGGTCTCTAAGGGCATTTCAGTAATTTATCTTAAAACGAGTCCTATGTAGTCATCGGGATTCTTTCATGACAAAGGTTGCATTAGGGATAGGTTCATATTTTTATGGTAATATTGAGTCCTTTAAGGGTACCCGGATACTTTTATGTCAAAGGTATACCCTAAGCGAATTTGAATAATTTTGCATTAAAACCATGTCCTTTAAAGTTATGGGGATACCTTCATGTCGAGGGTGCTCTGAGAGACATTTTGGTCTTATCAATCATGTTGGAGTCCTTTAAGTCAAGTTTTATATGTGTAGTTAAAACTAAGTCTTAGGACGAATATTAATATTTTTTAATAAAACCAAAATTTTTAGAAAATTAGGGCAATGTCTCTGAGCTAAAATAATACGTGGAATTTCTCCAAAATATAAGAAGGGTTCTACAGGTTATTTTAATAATGAAATATCCTTTTTAAAATGAAAATTGAGATTTTTCAAGTTTTGTAAAAATAAAACCTTATCCTTTGGCCCTCCGGTGGTGTATGAAAGAAATTTTAATTTTAAAAACCTATCATATTCTTTCAATTTTCTAGTGGGGTATGAAGGAGAATGATAAAACTTTTTGTATTATTTTGATTCTCTTGTAGGGTGTGGAAGATCTTTTGATTTTTGAAAATATTAAAATCTTGATTTTCTCTGACGAAATAATAAATATATTTAAGAGTTTGGAAATTTTTGAAATATGAGAATCATAATTAAATATCAGATATGGAAACAGAATAAAATCCAAATTTTAGTTAACTTGTAAATAATAAGGTACCAATTTCCAGGCATTATGAGAAGGATTGATCCTTACTCATGATTGTAACATACGCCCAGACCCTTTCATGTGATCTCTAGTATTATTGTAGATATCGGAGTTTGTTTTTATGAGTTTCGAAGCTTAGAAATTAGAACTCTGATAGAAAAATCTCACCTAGCTAAAATAGATTAGTGGCAACTCTAAAATAAATTGTCATTTCTTAACAACTATTTAAGGTTAAGTCAAGTAAGCAAACCATCTTAACGGCTTAATTCTCGAAAATAAAAAAATAATGATATGATCTGTAATAAAAAATAATAAAAAATTTAATAATGATATATTAATGTACATAGGAACAAGGGTTACACTTGCCTTCAAGTTGGGTTGGTCAAGATTCATATTTCGACCACATTGTGACAGCATGGTCTGGACGCTTAATTTTATCTGAGCCCTTTTTTATAGTCCCAAATATCCGAGGTTGAAAGCCTAGTGGCCATTCTGGTAAAGGTTGACCTCCTTCAAGCAGACTGGCATTTTCAAGACCTTTTTATCATGGTTAATTAACTGCATATGCACGTGAAGAAAAAAATGCAATTTCAAGAGTTATAGAGAAAAAATCTTAAATAAAAGGATGAATATTTAAGAGAAAAATTAGTTTTTAAATATTTTCTTTTGAATTTTGGAATTTATTTTTGTTGATGATATCATGGCAGATTTCCTATCTTTAGGGTTTTTTTCTAGCTTTTTGTGAAATTTTGTGAGTTGACCATTATATATTTTATCAACACCTACACAGTACTAGTACCAAAAAAAAAAATTAGTTTTTAACTTTATTTTGAAATCTATTTCCATAAATAATATCGTGATCGAATTCCCTATTTTTAGAAAAATTTAGAGTTTTTTTTAAAATTGACACGACCATCATATATTTTTTCTGATACCCACTAGTATTTATGCCGATTCTCATTCCAAAAAATAAAAAAATATTCAAGAAAAATAAATATTGGCATTTTATACCATTGGTGTCAAATTATCAATTTTAAAGTTTAATATTAAAATTTTTAGAGTATTACGAGTATTTTGTTCCTGAAATCTTTTTAATAAAATTTGTTTTGGATTTCAAATTTTCTTCTTTATTACTTTAAAAATTAATTTAAATTAATATTTTGAATAATAGGTTAAATTCAACTACTTTTTGTAAATATTTGAACAAATTTTTAAAATTTTTTCATTTTTAAAATACGAATATTTTTTATTTGTAAAATTTTTAAAAGTTTAAAATTTCAAAAATTTTCATATATTTCAATAAAATATTTTGAATATAAAATTTTGAAATTTTGATTTATTTATGTTAAGCATAATCTTATCCAAAAGGCTTTTGCTCGTAATTTTTTACAAGTTTAAAATTTTTAATTGATCTTTGCTCTCTCAAAAAAATTATTTTAATTCTTTTGTGTCAAAAGAGTTCATATGAATGTTTAATTGGGCCTCCCATTTGATTAAATTAGTAACTGAATTTATTATGTGGAATTTCATTTTTTAATTTATAACTTTTAGTTTCTTACAATTTAGTCCTTTCACCTTATTTTTTCTTCATTTTCATAAAATTTACAATTAAAAATTTTATTTTTCTCATATTTCCAAATTTCATGAATTATTAAATATAATTGCAAAATTTTATGACTTAATTATATGAGAATTAATTTAATCGAGATAGAATTTTATCATTAAAAGTTAATATTATCAAAATTATCATGGAGCCTAAGCATTAGCGCACATGACTAACCTTTTAGGTTGTTGACTAATATTTGTAGTGACAAAAAACATTCACTATACATTAAATATATATTATGTAACAAAATAAAAATATATATAATAAGAAATTAATGAAATTATCAGTCAAAGGGTTTTTAACCCATTTTTGGTTGAATCCTTTCCCCTATAAATAGGGGAAGGATCCTTCGGGTTAAAGACTAATGGTTTTATAAGTAAAATAGCCAAAAAGCTTAGGAAAAAAATTCAAGTTTTCATGCCTTGAAGGTAGAGATCGTTATTAAATTTTGAGTTTTTGTTTCCCACAAGACTTAGTTTTTAGGTTGTTGACTAATATTTGTAGTGACAAAAAACATGCACTATGCATTGAATATATATTATTTAACAAACTAAAAAATATATAATAAAAATTTAACGAAATTTTAGCCAAAGGGTTTTTTACCCACTTTTGGCTGAATCCTTTCACCGATAAATAGGGGGAAGGATCCTTCAAGTTAAAGATTAATGGTTTTATAAGTAAAATAGCCAAAAAGCTTAGGAAAAAAATTCAAGTTTTCATACTTTAAAGGTAGAGATCCTTATAAAATTTTGAGTTTTTGTTTATCTCATTCATTTTTCTTTCTTTTAGTTAGCCAAAATCATGCTTGAGCTTATGAATTTTGTTCCATGTTGAAAGGTGAAGTATGATGACTATGAACAAATTTCATTATTTCAGTTGTTATATTTAATTTTTCTTAATAATAGCTTGATTTGCTTTATGAAATATGTTGTTGTTGATGTAGCACTAATTTTGTCATATATATATATATTCATGTTTACACTATTTTTTTTAGCATTTTTATGTTAATATGTTAATAAAAATGGTTATTTTTTATGAATTTATTTTTGTATCTAAACTTAATGATTCATATTTATGTTGATATTCTGATGTTATGTTGGGAAAAATTGTTTTTTGTTGTTTTTAGTGTTGGTTGAAATTCATGATGGCTTTGATTTATTTTTATTTGTTATTTTTATGATTATTTATGTTATCTTATGATTTTTTTTGGAAGCTGTAAGGAGTACAACATAATTTTTTTTTTATTTTTTAAAGCTTCAGATAACTAGTTCCAAGCTTAATTGTATGTATACAAGTGTGATTTGGTGAATTTTTTATGATTTTGCTGTTATTTTCTAATTGTTGGAAATATAAGGAGTAAATAGTAAAAAATGAAAAAAATTAGTCCCTCCATGCTTAGCCAAGACCTTCATAGATGCTTAGGGATGTGTTTTTTGCATTCTTATCATGTTGAAATACATTTTTTTAGACTTGTTTTTGCAATTTTAGAAAATTTAAGGACATTTGCAGTAATGGAAAAAATTGTTTCAAGGTCATAAGTGGTTGGTTGAATGCTTATTATGACTTTGAGCATGATTTTTAGGACTTTGATGTATTCTATATTTAATTATGGGTTTATTTTATGTAGGGACCAAATTGCAAAGTTTGCAAAGTTTAGGGTCCATTAAGAAAACCTTATGTTTTAAGGTCAAAATAGTATTTTCCTACAGCAAATTACCTATTTAAGATATTTTGGTCATTTTAAGAACATTCTTTGTATTTTGTCATTTTAGGCTTGTGTAATTTTAAAAAATTTAGGGGCTTAATTGTAATTTTTGTATTTTAAGTCACCTTTAATATTTTCTAATTACCCATGTATGGTAAAATTGTCATTTACTATCATTTCTAAGTCCTTTAAGGTTACTGAGATGCTTGTAAGATGAAGGCTGTCCCTAGGGGCATTTTAGTAATTTTATCAAAATCGAGTCTTATGTAATCATTGGGATTTTTTCATAACCAAAAGTGTGCATTAGGGTTAGGTTCATCTTTTATAATTTTTTGAAGTCTTTTAGGGTTATCGGGATAATTTAATGTCCAAAGTATACTCCAATGGCATTTTGGTAATTTTATAAAAAATAGAGTTCTTTAGAGTTAGTAGGATACTTTCATGTCGAAAGTACTCTGAAGGACATTTTGATCTTATTGATCATGTTCGAGTCCTTTAAGTTTAGTTTTGTGCATATAGTCAAAACCAAGTCTTAAGACAAATATTAATATTTTTAAAAAAATCGAAAACTTCTAAAAATTATTATGGGTACTTGGAATTTCTCCTAGAATATAAGAGGGGTTTTACACATTATTTCAATAATGAGATATCTTTTTCAAAAAGAAAATTGAGTTTTTTTTTTAATTTTCATAAAATAAAACCTTTTATATTCTTTCGACTTTCTAGTGGGTATAAAAAGATATTTTAATTTTTAAAATCTTTCGTATTCCTCCAACTCTTTAATGGGGTATGAAAGAGAATGACAAAAAGTTTCATGTTCTTCTGATTCTCTAGAAGAGTACGAAAGATATTTTGATTTAAAAAAATTAAAAATATGATTTTCTCTAACAAAATAATACATTCAGAATATGGAAAACTTTGATAAATGGGAATCATATTTAAGTATCAGGTATTGAAATCAAATAAAGATCAAATTTTAAATTAACATGTAATTAATAATCTATTAATTACAAGGCATCATAAGAGGGATCGATTCTTATGATTGTAATCGACTCCCGAATCTTTTCATATGATCTCTGGTATTATCGCAAAACTCAAAGTTCATTTTTGGGGGTTTCATGACCTTGAAAATATGAACTCCGATAGATGACCAATCTCACCTAGCCTAAATAGATTAGTGACAACTCGAAAATAAAGTCATTTCATAATGACTATTTAGAGATGAATGAGCAATTCATCTCGACAACTCATTCTCCAAACATGATGATAAGAAAAGATAATCATATATATATATATATAGATATATATATATACACATATATATAGTAATATGAGGTACACCCATCTTTTATGTTAGGCTAGTTAGGATTTGTATCCAGGCTTGTGATAGCTTGGTAACTCCACTAGGGACTAGTTAAAGAGTCAGGCCTACAATTAATAACGTGTAAATTAAATTTTGATTAACTCGATTTCCACCAATAGTTAGTTATGATTCTTAGTATTTTTTAAAAAAATATCTTTTTACTAGTCTGCACTAATCTATTTTTGTGTTTCCTTTGTCTTTTAGGGATTTAGGATAAGGGTTTTGTTTTCCATGTTATTTAGTAAAAAGTTCATTGATCTTTTCATGCACACTGAATATGTACAATAGTTTCTCTTCCAAATCTCTGAAGGGGGTCTAAGTGACCTAATATTTTAGGAGGGGATGAAATAGCTCTACTTTTTGAGGTGTCAGCCTCTATCTAGACTAGTGAAAAGCCTACCAAATGTAAATTCCTATGTTTACCCAAGGTGTTAGCCTGGTTATGAGCATGGAGGATACTTCCACTCCAATTGAATCATTTTTAACATAAACCCATAGTAGGTAAGGATAGGGTAGCTTATTAGTTTGTTCCAAGCTTAATGAGCAATTTGAGAACCAATTTAGGGGTCTGACCTGATCATATAGTGAACTTTACTAACCTCCCATTCAAAACCATGCTCAATTTTAGATGTCATTGAAGATTAAGGAGACGTCAGGGGATAAATTTACCTTTCTTTTTCTTTTCTCTTTATATTTGATTATTTGTTTAGATAATTTATGATTATATTATTTCTCCCTATAAATTTTATTGTTATTTGGATTTTTTTTACGAATACTAATTTATTTATTCTTTCTCCTTTTTTATCTTTTCTTGGTGCATTTTCATATGCATAGAGGGACACTTGCTTAAGAATAGAATTCTAGCTCAGTTAAATTTTCAATAGACTTTATGGTAGAACAAGTACACATAGTGATTGTTTCCAAAACATTTGAAGAGGTTCCTAATAAGTTCAAGTTGAATAAGAAGGAACATGGGGATTATATACTAAAGGATTTTATGTCAGAATCACTGAAAATCACACACTTGGATCTCTGTTTGAGTAATCTAACAGAATTAGTTGAGATATGGGACCACTAGGGAAATGCAAAACAAACTTGGTTCATAGATAAGTATGGATAGATTGCTCTCTTATTCAAAATATAGATGGATGAATAATTGGTTCAAGCCTTAATAAAATTTTGAGATCCCTCATATTGGTGTTTCTCATTCAATCAATATGATATGGCTCCAACCGTAGAAGAAATCTTAGGTTTACTTGGGTTAGGGCATTTGGAAACAAAGCCCATTTACTACAAGGAACGCAATCCAACAAGCTTTCAATAAAAAAATTTAGGCCAGGTTCTTGACTTAGATTTCAAATCAGGCCTTCAATATATTGAGCAAAAAGGGAATACCCGTGTTATTTCATGGTAGTTTCTATGAGAATATATCAAAGTGCGTGTAGATAGGGAAGAAGCCTTGATTATTTACTTTAGCTATATATGGCTTAGTTTTCTTCCCAAAGATACTTAGACATGTGGAAGTGGCCATGGTAGACCTTTTTGATTGGTTATGAAGCAATATGCATCCAACCCTTACCATTCTAGCCAAAAAAATCCGAGCACTCAATGCATGCCAAAAAATAGGCCATGGGAGATTTTTTAGGAGTGCATTGCTACTATACATTTAGGCCTGAGTCATCTTTGGGGCGCAGGTTTTGATAATGTCAAGCCTTACTTCTCACATTGTATTCCTTTCAAAGAGTTTATCAAAAGGAAATGGCTTAGTCAGGAACTAAAAATCAATAGGTTGAAACATTGAAGAGTTTGGCCTTTGAAGATACAATGCGGAGAGCACCTTGATTTTCACCAATCCTTTGTGTATCAACGTGTTGATCTATTCTTTGTCCCTTTGCTTGGCATATAGGGCATTGTAGGATATGCACTACTATCGGTTCAAAGACATTATGGGTTGCATTAGTTCATCACCATGACTTCTAATCTAGTTAGTGTGGATCTTGGGTATTAAGGGGAGGGTTATAGAAACTCACTTCAGCCGATTGCTTTACACAAGAGTAATCTATATGAGTCAAGGTTACGTGCTTATATGGATTAGGCTATCCTAGGGTATTATGCTTAGAGGAGTACTCAAGGCTGCAACATGATTATTCCTAGTATAAGTGGAGTCATTTCCTAAGTATTTATCCAACCAAAGCCCCTATGCCTTCTAAAGTTGATTTGATAGACGATAAGGCAGTGATAAAGCAGAAAAGATTGGCTGATGAAAACCTACTTCTTTAAGAAGAAGTTATGCATCTAAGAATAAAGATGGATCCTAAAGAAAAGTATGTCCAAAGGATGGAGTAGAAGTATAACTTGATGAAGCAAAACTAGGTTGAGTAAAATAAGAAGATGAAGCTTGCCAGCATATTTGGGAGCTTAAGTGGAACCTCCAACAAGATGACCAAAGACATACAAAAGCTTTATGAAGAGTTAGGAGTATAAAAGCCAAGGCTTTAGAAAGAGAAGCCAAGGCAGCTATTTTGAAAGGGAACAAAGGGCATACATTGATTCTCACATTTAGCCAAGGAGATCTATTGAAAGAAATGAGTAACCCAAAGCAGCCCTTGATCAAGAGCAAGAAAGGGAAATCCTTGCAATGACTATTGAAAAAATGAGGCATGTACTACACTTGTAAAAGCATGATATCAATGTCTGGGTCAAGCTTATCAAGAAATTAAGGCATATTGGGATGATAAATTATAGTGGGCTGAGAATGAATGTACAAGGTGCAAAGCTAATAGTATTGGCGCTGATAGATGTGTATAGATCATCTCATGAAACAAATCCACTTGGCTGTCATCTAATCAAGAAAAAAGGTGAAAGGATTGAGGTCTTGAAAGCATAGATTAATCTAGCACTTGAGTTTTTAGAACAGGCTTGACAATAGTACGACCAAGTTATGATCTTATTGCAACATGGCCTGGATATGAATCCTAATCAACCTAACTTAAAAAAAATGGTATACCTCTTATTCCTTTATATATCTATATATCATTATTTTTTATTTTTAGGGGCCATATCATTATTATTCTCTTTTTTTACTTTCAGGGATGGAATTGTCAAGATAAATTGATCACTCGACTTAATTCTAAATAGTTATTACAAAATGACCATTTATCTTGGAGTCGCCACTAATCTATTTTGGCTAGGTGAGATTGGTCACCTACAAAGTTCATGTTTTGAGGATTATGAAACCTTTAAAAACAAACTCTGAGGTCTGCAGTAATACCAGAGATCACATGAAAATGTTGGGGAGTTGGTTATAATCACAAGTAAGAATCGACCTTCTTGTGATGCCTAAAAGTTGGTACCCTATTAACTATGTGTTAATTTAAATTTAAATTTTTATTTGGTTTCAATATTTGGTATTTAATTATAATTCTTATTTATAAAAATAAAATTTTGTGAAACAAATTTATTATTCTGAATAAAAAAATTAGGTTTTAATATTTTTAATAAATAAAAATATTTTTATACCCTATTGGACAGTCTGAGGAGTATGAAAGGTCATAATATCTTTCATACCACACCAATGAGCCAAAAGAATATAAAATGTTTTATTTTAATAATCAAAATCACTTATGCACCCCCTTAAGGATAGAAGAATGTGTAAGGTTTTATTTTCACTTTAAAAAGGATATCTTGCTATTAAAATAATCTGTATAATCCCTCTCATATACTAGGAAATTCCATGTAACATTTTAATTTGGAGACATTGCATTAATTTAAAAATTCCAGTTTTATAATAAATAATAAAATTTGTCCTAAGACTTGGTTTCAACTACACATATGAAACTAGACTCTAAGAACTCGAATATGGCTAATGAGACCAAAATATCCTTCAAAGTATTCTTAACATGAAATTATCCTTATACCTCTAAAGGACTCATTTCTAAACAAAATTACCTAAATAGCCTTAGGGTATACCTTCAACATGAAAATATCCCAAACCCCTAAAAGACCTGATGATGAAATAATGAACGAACCTATTCTTATTTTACACCTCCAACATAGAAGTATCCTAGTAATCACATAGGAATTGGTTTTAATATAAATTATTAAAATGTCTCTAAGGTTTACCTTTGACATACAAGTATCCCGCTAACCTAAAGGACTTGATAGTGGTGTAAAATGATAACTGTACCCTAAATAGGTGATTTTAGCATCAAATTGGATGTAAAATGCAAAAGTTGCTAATAAGTCCTTAAACTTTGAAAGTTGCATTTCGTACCTTAATCAAAAAACTAGAGTAATACGAAAGGTTTTAATAATTTTTACACCCCTCTAGAAGACCAGAGAATGCTAGAAATATTCCTAAATTGGAAATTTTAACCTTAAACACAAGATTTTCTTGATAGATACTAAAGTTTACAAACTTTGCAATTTAATCCTTCTATAAAATAAATAAGAAAAACAAATTTCAAATATATCAACATCAACATGAAACAAATACCAAATGTCATCAAAAGCATTCGACCATACATCCTTAACTTTGGAATAATTTCTTTCAATTTCTACAAACAAATTCCTAGACTTTTCTACTTTTACCAAATGGTCCCTATATGAAATAATACACATAATCAAATATCAAACATTTGAAAATCAACATAAAAACATACCAAACATAGTCACAAGCATTTAGCCAAACCCTTTGGCCTTGGAACAAATTTTTTTCCATATTTGTAAATAAGCCCTTAAACTTTCTAAAATTACAATATGACTTGAAAAATATCAAAACACATAAAACATGATAAAATATATGTGAAAGCATCCTTAATAATTCATCCATCGATTAGGCCAAGCATATATGACCTTGAAAAAATTTTTACAATTTTTGCAATTTAGTCTTTATATTTTCTATAATTACAAAATAACCTAAAAGATCAAAACATTACAAAATCATTAAGTTGAGATTCAGCCAAGCTTGGAATCAACCTTCCAAGGTATTCAAAATTTTTAAAAATTATTTTTGGTACCTTACAAGTTTTAAATATTACAAAATAGTGCAAAATATCATAAAATCATGCATGAAAAATTATTCAAGAACCCCAATAATTTTTGACCAGCGTGAAAACCAATCAAAAACTGTTTTTTTCATCACATATTTTCATGAATATCAATATACATACATGCAATAATTATTACCAAGCTTCAAATACATAAAAACACAATAAATAACAAATAAATCAATAAGAAAATATTTAAAAAAAGCACAAAAATATATATACAAGAAAATAATATTATTTCTAGCGATAAACACAAATTCTCATAGTAAAAATCAACTTATTGCTAATAAAAATTAAATGAAATAACAACATTAAGAAACTTTGTTCATAGCCATCGTGCTTGGCCTTTCAATATAGATTAAAATCCACGAGCACAAGTACGATTTTGGCTCACTAAAACAAAGAAAAGTAAACAAAAGTAACAAAAGCTAAAAATTTTCTAAGTATTTTTACCTTAAAAGGCTTGAAAACTTAAGAAAATTAGGTGATTTTAGTTTTTTTTTTTAATATAGGAAGGTTCAAAACCCATCATGAAAACTCTTTCCCCTTATTTATAAAAGGAAAATTAGCTAAAATGGTAAAAGAAACCCTCTTGGTTGATGAATTCTACAAATTTTTAAAAATTTTATTTTTTAATTTTATTATTATTACTTTTTTAATTTTTTTATTTTGGTAATATCTTAATTAATTATTTTTATCATTTTGTGTGATAATGTCATGCATGACATCATCATTTACAGACATGAGAGAAAAAAAATTAATTTGAATAAAAATGAATTTTAAGGACTAAATTGTAATAAATTAAAAATTATGTATTCAGGAAATAAAATTTTATATCAAATTTAATCAAAATAGGCTTCTTGTGTTGTTAGAAAACAAAAATGGGCTCTTTAGGCCTTTTGAAAAATTAATAGGCTTATCAGGTCCATTAGAAAATTAAAGTCCATGAAATGAAAAAGAAAATTTTGGCCCATTAAAATAAAATTAATAAATTTTCCATGTAAAAATTCAAAAATAAAATTTTGAGAATTTGATGTGCAAGAAAATGGCAATAAAAAAATTCACACTCATAAAAGTTTACGATAAAACCTTTCAAAAAATTGTTCTTTGAAAAGATGCAAAGCTCATAAAATAAATCGAAATTTCAAAAACTGATTTACTATGAATTTAATGAAAATATTAGAAAAATTTTAAAAATTATGGACTCAGAAAAATCGTATAAAAAAATTATGAAGTAGAAATTTCGTATTTTAGAAATAAGAAAATTCCATAAATATATGCATATTTTATAAAAATGAATCAAATTCAACCTAACAGCCAAAATATTAATTTAATAAAAATAATAAAGATAAAAATATGAAATCCAAAATAATTTTCACGAAAAAAAGGTTCATGAGCATGACACTCGCAGTGTTTTGAAAAATTCAAATTTAATAAATAAATTTGAAAATTTGATACCTTGTGGTAAAAAATACTAATACGAATTTTTCCTTAAATATTTTTGATTTTTGGGATGAATATTGGCATAAATACTATACAGGTATTAGTAAAAATATACAACAGTCAACTGTCCAAATTTTACGAAAAATTTTCAAAAAAATTTTTAAAAATAAAAAATTTAACCGTGATATCATCACAAAAATAAATTCCAAAATTTCATAAGAATAAAGTTAAAAGCTACTTATTTTACCTTGATATTTGTCTTTTTACCACAAACTAGCCTTTGAAATGGCATTTTTTCTATCACGTGCACATGTAGCCAATTAAATAGGACTAAAATTAGGTCTCAACAGACCTTTCTTGGATATAATCCATGTAAGATCAACAATATGTAATCTTTCAGAAAGTTAACAAAAATTTATCAATCTGTAATCTTTTGCTAAAGCAAGTGATCCTATAATTGCATTCATACATCTAAACTATGCATACATATATCATACATTTGTACATATATTCATACATTCATTAATTTAATTAATTCATGAATAAACATTTAACTTAAGGAAATTTGGAATTTTTTTAAAGGTTTTGGCTTTGCAAACTCAGAAAAATCTATCGAACAACCTCCTACCCATTAGTACTATACTTAATACAAAGAAAAAAAAATGGTTGAAGAGCATGACTAGAAAGACTAGAAGAAAGTTAGCCTTAATCTTAACAGGCCATGGTTAAAAGAGAAAAAAAACTATAAGCACAAATCACAAGATTGATGGAATTGCTCATGGGGAGAGAGCCAGTGAACCAATGGCCAGAAATTGTTATTCGTGCTTCTGCTAGGATATTCGAGGGAACACCAAGGCAAAATACAACCCACTAACATACAAGATACACAATAGGCAAGTACAACCAGTGAGCACATAAAATATGCCTATGCCACCAACCATCCATATTAATCTTGATGCTCGTTCATAAGAGGCAGATATAAGATCAGCGGCTGCACAAGAAGAGTTAATTGTTCTCAACCATGATGAAGAAGAAAAGAGAAAACAGAAAGGAAAGAAGCTAGCTAATTTAGAAATTGAAGGGGTTAAACTTTATAGTAATGTTAAAGTTTAAGATTTTAACCTGATACCAAATTTGGTCTTTCTGCCAAAATTCAAAATACTTAAATTTGAAAAATACAAAGGCATTACATCTCCTCAAGCATAAATCAAGATCTTCATCTATAAAATGGCCAGATATGTACAAAATGACAAGCTCTTTATCCATTGCTTTAGGAAAGGTTGTTAAAGTTGACACTTCGATGGAATATTGACCTAAATCATACCTAAATCCAACGTTGGACCCATTTGGTAAATTCATTTTTTCAACAATATAAACACATGGCAGAATGGGTATTAGGTAGGCTGACTTTGCAGAATATAGAGAAAAAGCCCACTGAATCTTTCAAGAATATGCACAGAGATAAAATGATATAACTTTTCAAGTTCAATTCCTATTAAATGAGAAAGAAACAATAATGTCATTTGTAAACACTTTACACCCTTCTTATTATAATAAGTTGGTAGGGAATGTAACCAAGAACTTCACTGACCTTGTTATATTGGAAAAATTGATTGAAATAGCAATAAAAGCTAGAAAAATTACAATTGGTGAATCTTCCACCAAGGAAAAGGTTGGATCCAGTAAAAAAAGGAAAAAAACCTATCCATTAACTATGTCGATCAATTTTACTATTAGGCACTTCACCTCTATTACCAAAACCAAGGGTAATAGGCCTAAAATATATAATTTTTTTAACAGAACTCGAACTCCTGCTCTGTCAATTCCACAAATCACCATTCTAAATTCCCACTCTCAAAATCAACCTAGACCCAATGCTAATTAACTTGCTTAAAGAATAAATCAACTTAGGCCTTATTATGAGCCTTTTTATTACTCTTGTAAGGAGATATTTATAAGCTTCTTGAGGCTTAACTGATAGCTTTTATTTTTACCAAACCTTATAAAGGTAATTTTCCAAGTTAGTATAACTCAAATATACATTGTGAATATTATGCTGGAGTAAGTTATTAATTGAAAATTGTTTAGCCTTTAAAAAAAGGTTCAAAGCCTTCTCGAAGTAGGTGTTTTTTCATTTGATAATGCTTTGGGACCTAATCTTGCTGCAAATCCTTTGCCCGATCATCTTAAGCCTATAATTAATGTTTTGATCATTGAACAAGAGCAACCAGTGAAAACAAATATTCGAAAAGTCAAAACCCTAATGGAAAAGTTTGGATGATCTTCACTGAAGGTACAATCCATAGTTGAAATCATAGAAGCACTAAGAGCCAATTTGACCTTAAGCTAACTTTTGCAAGTTTCACATGACTTCAGGACACACTTTACAAGATTGTTCAAAATGTTTAGCCATGGTCTAAAGGATAATTAATAATGACAAAGTTGAATTTTATGAGGAAGTTTGTCAACAAAATTTAATCAACATGATCGATAAAAGGCCATCATAGTGCCATATGGTGTCGATCACCTTTTTAGTATCTACCATAATCAATTGAAGGTTTTTCTTCCCAAAACTAAAAGTGCTTGTAGACTTACTATTAGAGAGCCTACACCTTTTCCATACACGGATAATAAATAAGTACTATGATAGTATAATGGTGGAGTAAAAACCCAAGAAGCTACTCCAACCAAACCAGTCATTGTTGACATAATCGGGTTAGCCATATAACATGAAGTGCTCAACATTATGGCCTTGAAACTACTGAAGCTGGTGCCGATGCAAAATGAAAAGGACAAGCATCTAGAAAAGCCACAGTTATTAAAGATGTCATGATAGAATTTCAAAAATTGATGAAAAAAAGCGATCGAATGTTTTGAATTTACAATGCATACTGAGTATAGCATTTAAATAAGTTGAAACAATAACTTGCAAAAATCTCTCTGCTAACTTTACTGCTTAATTCAGAGGCACATTAAAATGTTTTATTAAAAGTGCTTAAACTAGCATATATAAACTAGCATATATTCCTCAGGATATATTTATAAATAAACTTGATTGCCTAATAAATAATTTTTTTTTGATAATTTCATTTCATTCAACGATGTTGAAACCTTTCGAGAGAGACAACATCCATGAAAACCCTTTACATAATAACAAATTGCAATGGCACCATATTGCCTAAGTTCTTATTGATAATGGGTTACCAGCCAGATTAAACACAACCAAACAGTTATCAAGAAATTTGATAGAACAAAAAGAAAAATCAAAGAAACCATTTTAATTACTTTAAACAGTAGTCTATGCCTTTTTGAAATAGAGTTTCATGTCATAGATATTGTCCAGCATATAATTGCTTATTAAGATGACTATAGATCAACTCTGTTGGCATTGTACCATTATCACTTCATCAAAAAGTTAATTTTATAATTGATGAAAAAATGGTTAGCATATCTTAGGAGGATATTATAGCTATGACCTATACTAAAACCCCTGATGTTGAGGTAGATGCCGAAGCTGAAAAGTGTTCTTTCAGAGCCTTTGAAATTGTTAACATTTCCTTTGTTGTGGATGTTCTTTAATATGAAAGTTGAGACTCTTAAAGAACACCCACATGGGTTTTAAGCTTATGATCGAAAATGGCATTCGAGCTCAAAAGAGCCTTGGAAAATATCTATAAGGGATAAATCGATCCATTAACATGGTTGGCAAAAAAGACAAACATGGATTGGCTTTTAAGCTGGAATAGAGCTAAAAAAAAAAAGAAATTCAAGAATAAAACTTGAAGAAAAAAGCTAATAAGGGCCATTGAGCATAAATTGAGCCAAAAGTTAGTTTTTTATCCCCTATTAAAAGAAATTTTCTACTATAAAAGGGTTATCAATCTAGAATCCAATGAATAAGAAGCTAAAGATATCACATTAATAATCAATAAAGCCTTTGAGAAATGTGAAGTGGCTACTATTAGAAAAGATAATGAGAAGCCAAATGATGACTATAAAATTCACCCCTACCCTGCTCGTTTTGTCTTAAGAAATTGGACTATTGTTGGAAAAATTATAGTGTTTAGGCTATTTCCAGAATGATTCTAGGAACTCACTTTGACTTCCAAGGATATTTTTTATAAATAACTTAAAATATTATATCATTATTTTTAGAAATAAAATGCATATAACCTTTTTATGTACATTCAATTGCTTTCATACTAATATTCTCTTTTCCTTTTACATACACATGCATGAATTATCCCATATTTTCATTTTCCTAATCTTGTTTTCTTTTTACTTTTACAGATCTCTTAATCAAAGAAAAACAAATAATCTCATTCAAGATTCAAAGGTCAACTTTGAGAGGGCTGTTTACTTGAATGAAGTAAATTTTAAAAACGATGTTGATGATTATACTTTGCCACCTGATCTACAAAAAATAATTAAGCAAGAGGATGAGTGAAAAATGGCCCATGAGAATTGAGTAGAAGGATGAATGAAAAACACCTCATGAGGGGACTACAAAATTGATAAACTTAAGGGTTAATAAGGATGATAAAAAAAAGATTAAAGTAGGAACTGCTCTCATGCTTGTTGCCAGATAAGTTTGCTTTATGAATTTTAAGATATCTTTGCCTGGTCCAACCAAGACATGTCAGGCCTAGACATAAAGATTGTAGTTTATAAATTGCCTTTAAAGCCAGGATGCAAATTGATTTAGCAAAAGTTTATAAGGATGAAACTGAAAATGCTTATAAAGATTAAAAACAGGGTAAAAACAATTTATGGCTGGATTTTTCAAGATGGAAAAATACCTTAAATTGATATATATATATATGTCGACGACATTATTACTAAGTTGCCCTAAGAGGAAAGGCATGTCAAAAATTTACAAAAAGGTTTAAAAGGCCAAGAAAATATCAATTAAAGTTAAATCTAGTGAAATATACTTTTGGCACGAGGTCAGTAAAGTTATTAGGCTTCATTGTAAGTGAAAAAGGAATTAAGGTTGATCCTAATATGGTTAAAGCCATTCAACAATCACCACCTCTACGCACACAAAAAGAAGAAAAAAGTTTCCTTAGAAGATTAAATTACATTGCCCATTTATTTCCCAGTTTATAGACAATACGACCAAATTATTTGGCTCCTTTTGAAGCCTAATTTGGCTGAATAGAATGAACATTGCCAAATGGCATTTGAAAAAGTGAAACATTAGTTATCAAATTTGCTATTCTTATACCATCAGTTCCTAAATGACTTCTCATATTGCACCTCATAGTGTTCGAGAGGTAAATCAGATGTGTTTAAGGCAACACGATGAAATTAAGAAGAAAAAAAGGGCATTCATTACCTCAGTAAAAAGTTTCTAGAATATGAGGTAAATTATTCTATATAGAAAAGATATGTTGTGATCTAGATTGGACTATGAAAAGGCTTAAGCAATGCAAGCCCTACCATACCACATGGCTAATCACTAAAATATATTTCATCAAGTACCTTTTTAAAGAACCAGCATTATCAGGATGGATAACTAAGTGGTAGGTCTTGTTATCGAAATACAATATAGTCTACATGAGTTAAAAAGCCATAAAAAGAAATGCCATTACTGAATTTCTAGCAAGTTGTGCATCTGACGATTATCAACCTTTAAACTTTGATTTTCCTTATGAGAATTCGATAAACATCTCTGTTAAAGAGGAAAATGAATAGGCTAAAGAATTAGTATGGAAGATATATTTTCATAAGGCTTCAAATGCTCTAGTTCATGAAATTGGGGTAATCTTGATATCCCTAAAACAAATTACTATTATTTTACTATCAAATTAGATTTTCATCACACAAATAATGTGTCAGCATACAAGGCATATGTCATGAGTCTCTAAGCAACCTTAGAAAAAAAAGCCCAAGTATTAAAAGTCTAAGAGGATTTAGCCTTGGTAATTGACAAGTACATCATGAATGAGGAACTCGAGATTCAAGGCTACTATAATATAAAAAATTGATTGTAGAATTACTATAGGAATTCGAGAAGGTGGACTTCATCCATTTATCCTAGGATGATAATCGAATGGCAATTACTTTAGCCACCTTTGCCTCAATGTTTAAAGTAAATTAGGGGCAAGAAGTCATCCTAATTTAGATAAGCATATTTGAATCTCTTAAACATTTTTATAATGTCAAACTGAAATGGATGATCGATCATGGCATTATTACATTAAAGGATAGCTCAAGGATCATGTGCACCAAGATAACGCCTCTAAAAATGATAAAATGGCATTAAGGAGGTTAGTAATGAGCTTCATTCTGAACAATAAAATTCTCTAAAAGAGAAATTATGATCGAACATTGTTAAAATGTGTGGATGCTTCTGAGGCAGAAAGAATATTAAAAAAAGTACATGAAGGGGTTTGTGGAATCCATGCTAATAGACATAAAATAGCAAGGCAAATTTTGGGATGGGTTACTTTTGGATGACCATGGAGGGTGATTGCATCAAGTATGCCCAAAAAATGCCATAAATGCTACATCTATGCTGACAAAATCCATTTAGTGCTCTCGCCATTACATGTTATAATCATGCCATGGCCCTTCTCCAAATAGAGCATGGATGTTATTTAACCAATTACCCCTAAAGCGTTGAACAGTCATTGATTCATCTTGGTGGCTATAGATTACTTCACCAAGTAGGTTGAAATAGCCTCTTATACAAATGTAACAAGGTCAATGGTGAAAAATTCTTAAAAAACAATATCATTTGTTGATTCATGATCCTAAAAAGAATTATAACAAATAATGCCTCTAATTTGAATAACAAACTAATGATGAAGGTGTGCACCTAACTCAAAATCTCGTGTCATAATTTGGTGACGTACAATTTAATAATGAATGGAACAGTAGAAATTGCCAACAAAAATATCAAGAGGATTATGGCAAAAATGGTAGAGGCATACAAGGATTGGCATTAGAAGCTCTCATTCGCCATACTTACTCATCAAACTTCAGTTCAAACTTTGACTAAGGCAATGGCTTAATCATTGGTCTTTATTATAGAGGTTTTGTTACCAAATCGTAAGAAGCTAAATGAGTTTGAGATTGATATAAACAGTTAAATTTCATTAAAGAGAAAAGGCTGAAAGCTATTTAACATGGGTAAATGCACCAAAAAATGATTAAAGCTTGTGATAAAAAGGTCTGCCCAAGGCAATTTCACAAAGAAAAGTTATTATCAAAGAAAATCCTTTTTGGCCAAAAGGATCTACATGGCAAATAGGCATTAAATTAGAAAAAGCCCTATATGGTTTAAAAAGCATTTTTTGGGGAAGCATTAATTTTAGCAAAAATGGATAGAGACTTTTCCTAATCCTATCAATTCTGACAATGGAAAAAAATATTACTCATAAAAGGCAACAATCATTTTAAAAAAAAAGAAAGAAGAGAAAAACATTTTGTATTAAAACCCAAAAAGGCATCCAAACAAAAAAAAAGGAAAGAAAGAAGAGAAAAACATTTTGGATGAAAACCCAACAAGGCATCCAAACAATGGTGAAACAAGAGGGAGGCTTCAAGTTAAAAAGCCAAAAATGGCGACTTAAGAATTTGGGATAGAAATAAACAAAATGTTATTTGCCAAAATGTTAAGGTTGAAAAAGAAAGCATGGTATAGTCAAAAGCATTCTCTATAGATGGATTTCCACAAAAGTATAAAAAAGATCTTTGAATAACTGATTAAAAAATTTTGTTTATTTAAGTAATATCCAAATTTCTTTTATACCTCGCCCTTACTATTATTTTTATTGAAAATCCAATATTATATCTTTTCCTCTTGTTAAAATATAAGTACATATTTTCATCCATACCTTTGTTAGATTTTTTTCAACCATGCTAACATTTTTCGTTAAATGATGATTAATGGTTTAAGAAAATAGAAAAGAAAAAGGATGACAAAGATATTTCCCTGCATTACATTGGAATAAGGTCCCAATAGTATAGGGATTTTAGTTAATATTTTAAATCTTTTGGACACTTTAGGAAGGACCAAGGTGGATGGATACATGGTCAAAAAAAATATCTCGATGAGAAGAAAAACCATTAGATGATTTTCCTAGAAGAAAGATCAAGGATATGCATAGTTTCCCTTAATTAAAAGAAAAGAGAATGTTATAACATTTTTTGGAGATGCCTTTGACTCCAAAGGCATGAGTAGGCTTATTCTGTACTCAACATTTCCTAAAGATGCCTTCAACTCTAAAAACAAGAGTAGGTTCATCTACACTAAATATTATCCGAAGATGCCTCTAATTCTAAGTTCAAGCACACTTTTCTCTTCTAGAAAAAGAGAATCACAATATTTTCTGAACATGTTCCCTTTACCAAAAAAATATTGACAACATTTTCTTTAAGATGCCTTTGACTCTAAATTTAGGCACAGATTCCTCTTTATCAAAAGAAAAGAAATATTTATAACATTTTCTAAAAACACCTTCAACTTTGAATTCAGATTGATGTAGAGCTATTCATAATCAAACCTATAAATAATAAATAAACTCATGAAAAGATATCATCTACATTTTTATGCATTTTCATTTGCATTTGATAATTTACAGATCAAAAGTTGAGCATGATATTAGAAAAGCTACTCCATGTGCCAATTTCTTTATGATCGAAAGGTAAGTCTTGCATCTTTTTTTATATATCAAATATTAGATCTTATCCATATCACCCTTAATTAACTGTCATGGTTTTGCCCTGGTTAACCTTTTTCGGCTCAGGTTTTATTCTGGTTAAACCTTTTCCACTTAGGTTTTGCCTTGGTCATACCCTTAGTTGACTATTATGTTTTTGCCCTAGTTAACTTTTTTCGACTTAGGTTTTTCCCTGGTAAATCCTTTTTGACTAAGGTTTTACCCTAGTCAAATTTTTTTGACTTAGGTTTTACCCTAGTCGAACCCTTAGTTGACTATTATAGTTATGCCCTGGTCAACCTTTTTCAACTTAGTTTTTGCTCTAGTCAATATTTTTTGACTCATGTTTCACTCTGGTTAAACTTTTTTGACTTAGGTTTTGCCCTGGTCTTTCTTTCATTGACTTTTATAATTTTGAATTTGTCAACCCTTTAGGCTTAGCTTCTATCCTATTAAACCATTCAACTCAGGTTTTATCCTGGTCACTTTAATTGAATATCATGGTTCTGCCTTAGTCAACTCATTAAATTTAGCTTTCACCGAAGTCACTTTCATTGACTGTCATGGTTTCATCCCCATAAACTCTTTAGACTTAGATCTTGCATTAGCCAGTATCTAAACCAAAGTCTTCACCCTTAGTTTAAAGTACATTTTTTATTTAGTTATTTTCCAAAGTTTTACGTCTTGGATAAAATCATGTTTATTTGGTCTTTACCCTATTTTTGATTCTTAGTAATGACCAAAGAAGGGTAGCTATGGACACTTAATTTCATCCAGGAACCTTTTTTTTATAGTCCTAAATATCCAAATGGCCACTTTAGTAGAGGTTGACCTCTTTTAGGCAGACTGGGATTTTCTAGACCTTTTTTTTATCTTGCTTAATTGACTACATATGCATATGATGAAAAAAATGCAATTTCAAGGGTCAAAGAGACAAATCTTAAATAAAAAAGATGAATATTTAAGAAAAAATAGTTTTTAAATATTTTCTTTGTCGAATTCTAAAATTTATTTCTATGGATGATATAATGGTTAGATTTCCTATCATTAAGGTTCTTTCTAGATTCTTTTCATGAAATTTTATGAGTTAACTACAGTATATTTTATCGAAACCTACATGGTATTGGTATAAAAAAAGGTTTTTAACTTTATTCTTTTCAAATTTTGAAATCTATTTCTATAAATAATATCACAATCAAATTCCCTATTTTTAAAATTTTTTTGGATTTTTCAAAAATTGACAAGTCGGCTGTTGTATGTTTTAACCAATAGTCATTCTAAAAAATCCAAAATATTTAGGAAAAAAATAGATATTGGCATTTTATACCGTGAGGTGCCAAATTGTCAATTTTATTAATTTTTTTGGATTTTTCATAGTATTGTGAGTATTCTATTTGTGAAATATTTTCAATAAAATTTAATATGCATTTCAAATTTTCATTTGTATTACTTTATAAACTAATGTAAATTAATATTTTGCATAATATTTTGAATTCATTATAAATTTTTAGAATTTTTTGTCTTTAAAATACTATTATTTTTTATCTGTCATATTTTTTGTAATATTTTTTAGAGTTTAAAATTTTAAAATTTTTCATATATTTCAATAAAATATTTTTGATATAATTTTTAAAATTTTGATTTATTTTTTATGTAAAAGGTTTTTGCTCATAATTTCTTACAAGTTTGAAAATTTTAATTAATCTTTTCTCTCTCCAAAAAATTATTTTAATTTTTTTGGGTAAAAAATGTTCATATGAATGTTTAATTAAGCTTCTCACATGATTAAATTTGTAACAAAATTTATCATATGGAATTTCATGTTTTTTAATTTATAACTTTCAATTTCTTACAATTTAGTCCTTTAACCTCATTTTTTTTCTCATTTCTCATAAAATTTACAATTGATTTTTCTCACATCTTTGAAAAGTCATGAATAATTATATATAATTTCAAAATTCTATGATTTAATTATATGAGAATTAATTTATTTGGGATTGAATTTTATCATTAAAAGTTAATATCATCAAAACTATCATAAAGCCTAAGCATTAGCCTATATGACCTACCCTTTAGATTGTTGACTAACATTTGTTCATTAATATGAAGTGACAAAAAGCATTTATTTTGCATTAAATTTATATTATGTAGTAAAATAAAAAATATATAATAAAAAATTAATGAAATTTTTGACCAATGGGGTTTTAACCCACTTGGGCCAAATCCTTTCCCTTATAAATACAAGAAAGATCCTTCCAGTTAAAGATTAATGGTTTTCTAAGTAAAATAGCTAAAAACTTCAGGAAAAAAAAATCAAGTTTTCATACTTCAAAGGTAGAATTCCTTACAAAATTTTAAGTTTTGTTTATTTCATCATTTTTCTTCCTTTTAACGAGCTAAAATAATGCTTGAGCTTATGGATTTTATTTCATGTTGAAAGGCAAAATATGATGGCTATGAATAATTTTCATTATTTTAGTTGTTATATTTAATTTTTCTTAATAATAGCTTAATTTTCTTCGTGAAATAAACTATTGTTGATATGGTGTTAATTATGTCATATATAAGAGTTCATGTTTAAGCTACTTTTTCTTAGCATTTTTATGTTAATATGTTAATAAACATGCTTATATGTTTGTTTTTGATGATTTTATTTTTGCATCTAAGCTTCGTAATTTTTATTTATGTTGACATTCATGATGTTAAGAAAAATTATTTTTTTTGTTGTTTTCGGCGTTGATTGAAATTCATGATGGCTTTGATTTAATTTTATTCGTTATTTTTATGATGATTAATGTTATTTTTTGATTTTTTGGAAGTTACAGGGACTAAAAAATAATTTTTTAATTTTTTAAAGCTTTTGATAGGTAGTTTCAAGATTGATTTTGTGTATAAGTGTGATTTCATGAATTTTGATGATTTTAATGTCATTTTCTAATTATTGCAAATATAGGGACTAAATTGTAAAAAATAAAAATTAATTTTTAGGCCTTCCATGCTTGGTCGAGACCTTCATAAATACCTAGGGATGTGTTTTATGCATTTTATCATGTTGAAATACATTTTTAAGACTTTTAGGGTCTTTTTGTAATTTTAAAAATTTTAAAGACTAATTTGCAAAATTGAAAAAATTGTTTCAAGGCCCTATGAGGTTGGCCAAATGCTTTTTGTGACTTGTAGCATGATTTTTATGATTTTGTGTGATGTATTTTGTATTTAATTATGAGTTTATTTTATGTAGGGACCAAATTGTAAAGTTTGCAAAATTTAGGGTCCATCAGAAAAACCTTGTGTTTTAAGGTTAGAATGGTCTTTTTTTACACCAAATTACCTATTTAGGATATTTTGTTCATTTTTTAAAGTGTAATTTCAAAAAGTTTTGGGGCTTAATTGTAATTTTTTCATTTTAAGCCACTTTTAATATTCTAATTACACATTTAGGGTATAATTATCATTTTTGATCATTTTTAGGTCTTTTAGGGTTATCAAGATGCTTTTAAGACAAAAATGGTCCTCAAGGGCATTTAATTTATTTTTTTTAAAATTGAGTCTTATGTAATCACTTAGATTCTTTCAAGACAAAGGTGTGCATTAGGGTTAGGTTCTTCTAACTCTTTAGTGGGGTACAAAAGATATTTTTATTTTCAAAACCTTTCGTGTTCCTCCAGCTCCCTAATGGGTATAAAAGAGAATGATAGAAATTTATCATGTTCTTCAGGTTCTCCAGAAGGCTATGAAAGATATTTTTATTTTTAAAAAATATCAAAAACCTAATTTTCTCTAACAAAATAATAAATTTAGGAATATAAAAAATTTTGATAAATAGGAATCATAATTAAATATCGCATAGTTCAACCGAATAAAGATCAAAATTTAAGTTAAAATATAATTAATAAGGTACTAATTACCGAGTGTCATGAGAGGGATTGATCCTTACTTGTGATTGTATCTGACTCTCAGACCCTTTCATATGATCTCTAGTATTATTTTAGACTTCGAAGCTCATTTTTAGGGGTTTTATAGCACTTGAAATACAAACTTTTGTAGGTGACTAATCTCACCTCACCTAAAGAGACTGGTGGTGACTCCAAAATAAATAGTCATTTCATAATAACTGTTTAAAGTTAAGTCGAGCGAGTGATTTATCTCGATGAGTTAGTCCTTAAGCATGAAGATAAAAAGGGTATACCTGCCTTTTAAGTCGAGCTAGTTAGGATTCATACCCAGGCCATGTTGAAACACATGGGGACTTTATTAGGGACAAGTTATAGAGTCAGGCCTAAAATTAATTATGTGTTCACTAAATTTTGATTAATTCAGTTTCAATCAGTATTTAATTATAATGATCTATATTTCTAAAACAAAAAGTTTTCATTTTTGATTTATATGGAAATTGTGGTATATATTTTTCTTTTTTCACTAGCCTTTTTTTCTTTTGCAGCACTATTTTTCTGGGGCATTTAGGGTGGGATTTTTATTACACTTTTGAAATAGTCAAGTCATAAAAGTTTGTTCGTTCCTTTGCACACATTGTGCACATGCACATCGTTAGACTTCTCCCCTAGGCATATAAAGGGAACATAGGTTATCCAATATTTTAAAGAGGGCAAAATAGCTCTATCTTCTAAGGTGCTAGCCTTTATATGGGCCAATGAAAACCTACCGAGTGTAAATTCTGCATCTACCTAAGGTATCGCCTCGTTACAAGCATAAAAAATACTCTCACTTGAATTGAACCTTTTCCAATATAAACCCATGATAGGTAAGGATTAGAGTACCTCATCAGTTCTTTTCAAACTTAGGGAACAATTCGAAAATGTATTTAGATATCCAACCTAAACTTCATGTAATGAATTGTAAGGGCCTCACCTAGTTAAAGCCAATTCCAACTTTAGAAGTCATTGAATTAGGTACACATAGGGAATTCTTCTAACTTTTTACTCTTATAATTTGATTTTCTTGATATCAATAATTTTATATTTGTGTTGCTAAAATAAATTGTATTTATTTCCTACATTAAGTTGTCATATTATGATGAAATTTTATACTTTATAATCTTTTCACGACATTAATATACTTTGAAAATTAGTAGATTTACTCAAGTATTTTTACATTTACAAGTTTAACATTTTCATTTGTTTATATCATGCATTCATGATTCCCATAATGTACTAAATCAATTCTATTCATTATATTTTAGGGACTACAAAAATCAGCACATTAAAGTTCTTGAAGGAATGTATGGACATGAAATCTAGGGAATAAAAAGTCAGCTAGATAGACTAATAATTAAGGTTGAGAGCTTGAAAGGAGTAATTATAAAAATGGGACACGAGATTCAATAGATAAAGGAACAATTATTCAAATCGAGTATACCTTTTGACAAAAGAAAGTGTTAGCTATATTAGCTTTGAATTAATCTCAGTTTTGATATAACTAAAACTTAAGTTTAATTAGCTTGTGTTTAAATAT
>JBBYHO010303049.1:0-30379 GCA_038382025.1 Adansonia gregorii | reverse complement strand
TTTGAATTAAATCACGTTTAATTGTCCAATTAATTTCTTTTGGGACTTTTAATTTGCATCAAATAATTTTTAATTTAAATTATAAATTAAAATTAATTTCTTAAATTTAGAGTCAATTTTTTTTATTAAACCAATTTCAAATCTATTTTTAATGTTTTATGGTTTGAATTTACAGAACCTCAAATTATTTGGACTTCTTAAAATTATTGATCCTTAAATGACAAAAGCTCTGCTTGGAATGGACCCAACGTGCGGCTTGAATGGGCACTTTTCGGCCTCAATCGTATGTTTGGTAACCATGAACATTGACTAACCGGTGCTCGTTTCTTGAATCTCCACTGCGCTTCAATATGTTACTTTTTTCTTTTCATTATTCTGTTATTTAATATAGTTAATAATTTTTTTTTAATAAACACTACTTTAACCAGTATCATCAGAAACTAATTTACATTTTCCAAATTAAAAATATAGAATATGATTTATTACATGATGATGTATGTTTGATGAGGTGATTCTAAGCATGGAATTGATCGAGATTCATACCCTAAAAAGTGGACCAAACAATTAATTTACATTAATGAATTGAAGGCTATTGGTGAACTTGCGAAGCAAGTTTTTTGGGGGTGTTGGAACATTCAGCTTATGAAGCAGGACTCGTTCGATTCAATTGCCAAATCTCACACCACGTGCACCTATCCATGTCACTTCTCAAATCTTGAGCTCAATTCAGAAGCTACATGCAAAGAAAAAGTCAACACATGCTTTTTCTCTTCACCAAACCTAAAGTTATCTATTTTCTAACCTCCCCAAAAAAAATTCCTTTTCAAGTTTTAAGAAATATATGAATTTATATATATATTTATATTTGATACATTATTAATATATAAATTTATACATATTTATAATATATCTGGTGATAACGTCTATTAAAAAGTATATTTATTTATATTTATTCTTAAATTTTATATTTATTTATAGATAAAGTAATCATTTTATGATTTATTGACAGTATATAAACTTATACAGCAACAATACATTACACATAAACCCTTAATATATTGAACTTTTTTATACACATTCATTTTTATTTCTTAAAAATTTCTTTAACATAAAAACTTTACTTTAAAGAAATGATTTTGCTGTTTATATTTAAATTAGTTATTTTTGTACATTTAATATTACATATGTTTAATAATATTTTGTTAATAATATCTATAATTTTATAAGAATTATTTTTTTAAATATTGAATATTTCAACAGTATTTTTTTATAATTTTTAATATTTAAATTCTTAATTATTATGTGAATCTAAAATAATATCGTTCAAATTTGTAATTGATTAAAACTTTCAAAATTTTAAATATTAATTAACATTAAAATACAAAGAAAATTAATTTATTAATATACTTGAAATAGAATATTTTAGAAAGTGGGCCATTATTAATTCGGGTTTTTGATTTAATAAAAGAGGTAGATAATTTAGGAGTAACACCATTAACATCATCAATATTATATTAAAGTTGCACACCCACCCCAACAAGTTAGTTTCCCAATTGGAGGGTAATTTTGTAGTTATGATGAAATGGAGGGCTCGAAATTAACCGGTCCTCATTTTATCCAAAGTTATCATTTATTATTTATTTTTTTTATGTAATGTATTCGGATTATATTGAAGTTATTTTCATTATATATTTATATAAATTTTAAAACATTAATAATTTATCTTATGTAAATTTTGATATTTTTATATATTCATATTATGTTTTTTGTGTCGTTTTTAATAATTTTTCATGTTGTATTATGTCATACAATCATATTGTATTCAAAATTATAATTGATATTATTCAAGTAACTTTAATTTTGAGTCATGTGTTATATTCATGACATATTAATAATTTATTTTATGTAAATTTTAGCACGATATTCATCTATTCATATTATGATTAGATTATTTTTATATCAGATCGTATTTTAATTATTTTTCTTATTTGTCCATGATGTGTCAAAATTTATATATGTGTGATAACCTAAATAAAATTATAACATAAGAAAGCAATATACATACAACATGTGATAATTATAAAAAAAAAAAAAATCAAAATTGTTTGCCATACGTTATAGGCAATAGGAAATAATTTTCATCTTATTTTATAAGATAGGTACAACCTTACACTTCACACACTTTATGTGAGTTCTATTTTTCTAGCACTATTTAATATATAATTTTTAATTAATATAACATAAAAACATAAAAAGGATTGAAATAAATACTTTAACATATAACATAAAATATCAGTTAATATTTTTTCATAAATAAGTTATAAAAAATAAAATTAAGGATATAGTATAATTAAATAATAATTAATTATAGCACATACATTATTTTTTAAAATTCATTATTGGTTAGACATTCACTTATACTATATCCTATTTAAAATTATTATAAAAAATTATAATTAAAAACCATATTTATAATTAACTAATCTTATAAAGTTAATTCTTTTTAATTTCTATAGATTTTGATACATTCGTGAATTCATTCATGTTAATGTTGTTATTTCATATTGTATTGCATTTTAGCTATTTTATGTCATATCTTATATTGTGAGGTCTAATTGGCATTTTGAAGCTACTCTCAATTCTATGTCACATTTGTTTAAATATTTAGTTTGTGATCATGTTATTTTTATGTTATATCATATTTTAGTTATTTTTTCATGTAACGCTTGTGTTCATATGTGATACTATGCAAGTAACTCTCAACTTTGTATCACATATCATACAATAATTAGTTCTTTATTTTTTTGTTTAAAAAATAAGGTTACATTAATTTTTTATTTTTATATTATTGAATAAACATTTATTATGATGAAAATTATAGATAAAAATTAAAATATTGATTAATAATATAAGATGAGTTGATGTAAATATTTTTTCTTAAAAAAAAATTTTTGAGTATTGAATCAAAAAAAGAATACTATAATGATTGAGTCTTGCAAAAAACTATATTAAATGATGTTATGAGTTATTGGATAAGTTGTTAGGTTTATATTTTATTCCTTTTTATTTCTTAGTTTGAAATAAATGATCAATATAAATATAATTTATATGAATTAAATTTTGATATCATCATAATTTTTTAATTAATCAAATTCATATATTCATGTTATATTTATGATCTCTTATTGCTACACTTTAAAAATTATCTTTAAAAGGATAATCAAACCGAAATGGCATTGTTGACACATAATTACATCCGGGCTCCTTTTTCAATACTCTTAAATATTCGAGATTGAGAACTTAACGGGCACCTTGGTTGACGGTGACGTCCTCTAAGTGGACTAAATATTTTCAATATCTTTTCAGTCATACCTAAATGTTTGCAAGTGCACTTGATAGAAAAAGTATAATTTTGAGGGCTAAATCTTGAATAAAAAGGATGAATATTTAGAAGAATTGAATATTTTCTAGTCAAATTTTGGAAATCCAATTTTGTGGATGTTGTCATAGTCAAATTTTTCATTTTTTGAAAAATTTCAAGAATTTTTTGTAAAATTTGAAAAGTTAATCGTTGTATATTTTTACTGATACTTGTGTGATATTTATGGCAGTATGTACTTTGAAAAATAAAAAATATTCAAGAAAAAAGTTGTATTAGCATTTTATATTATGAGGTGTTAAGTTGTTCATTTTAGCAATTAATTTTGAATTTTTCAGAGTACTGCTAGTATCATACCTGTAAAAATTTTTCAAGTAAAACTTGTTTCGAATTTCAAGTTTTTATCTTTATTATTTTTATAAATTAATTTTTTTGATTGATTTGTTGGATAAAATTCATTTTTCTAAACTTTGAATATATTTTTGAAATTTTTTAGTTTTCAAAGTACAGAGTTTTTTACTTCATAAATTTTTTGTAAGATTTTTTTAATTTATAATTTTTAAAATTCTTCAAATATTTTCATTGAATCCATATCAAATCAGTTTTTGAAAATTCAATTATTTTATAAGTTTTGCAAATAACAATTTTCTTCCATAAATTTTTTTCTCGTAAAATTTTAAGAGTTTCAAATATTAAATTACTTTTTTACACATAAAATTTCTTCAAAATTTCCTTGAGAATTGAATACTTGAGATTTTAATGAAAAATTTTTATTTTTCAATTTTTATTTTATTTTTGACCAAATTTCCTTAATGGGCCTAAATTAATTTTGCAAATAGGCCTAACAAATCCAATAATTTTTAAATAAGGTCAATACTCTTGCCAAACCATTTTAATTTTTCCCAAGCCTATTTCATTTTCTACTAGCCCAATAAGCTTATCTATGATTATTCCATTAATTTTTTGATAAGAACGAATTAGGCTATTTTGATTTTACGACAAGACCCAATGATGTTTTCTTTCTCCAAAATTTTTATTAATTATTTTGGAATCAAATTTTTCGTACGAATATTTAATTATGCTTTTTATGTGTTTAAATTTAATAAATTTATTAATTTATAACTTTTAATTTCTTACAATTTAGTCCATCTAATACATTTTTTCATAAAATTTGTCATTATTATGTTTTTCGTTTGCAAAATTTTGTTTGTATTTATCATAACTGTAAAATTCATTAATTTAGTTACATGAATTAAGTCCTGAACCTTGATGAATAGGCAAGGCAAGAGAAAGCAAAGAGGTTTTCTAAAACTGATGAGGACCTAAGTAAGTATTAGTCATTGGGAAAATGCCTTAGGGCTATGGAAAGTAGTGACAAATTCAAGATCATAAATGCAAAATCTCTGGGTTTAATCTTTAATCTCGTAATCCATAAATTCATGGTACTGGATTTTGAAAAATACAATGGGACTATAGATCCTACTATCTACCTTCACATGTACTATTAGAAGATGGTTGGGTATGAAAAAAAATGAAAAACTATTAATTGATGCTTCTAAGATAACCTAACTGGGATAGCTGCCCATTGTTACATGGGACTTAATCCCATTAGAGTTCGTACATAGGCGGATCTAGCTTGCGCTTTCTGAGATCAATACAAACGCATATTTGATTAGGCCTCGGATTACCTCTCTCTCATGAATATGGAAAAGAAGGCCACTAAAAGCTTCAGGTAGAATGTACAAAGATAAAGAGAGGAAGCTGTTTAAGTTTACCTTCATTTGTTGAAAAAAAGATGATAATTATGTTCATCAATACTTTAGATGCTATTTACTATGAGAAACTAGTAGGAAATGCCTGGAAGAACTTTGCTAACATGATTATATTAGGTAAGATGATTGATAATACCATAAAAATGTCAAGATATCAAGTGAATAGTCATGTAGCTCAACCAAGAAGCCTACCACCAAGGATAAAGAAAAAAGTAGATGTCATTAATGAGAGCTCGATTAAGTTCACTTAGAGTCCATATATAGCATAAAGCATGTACTACCCTTACATAGCCTATACGAGTTTTAATCCCTACTCATCAATGTCATAAATGGTCTATTCTATGAGACTCAACCCAACTATAAGCTCAGGGTGTTCAACCATGAAATGCACACAATGCTAAAGCCCTTGACAACTAACAAGCAACCCATGAGAGAAAACAATTTGTATATTCCTACAAGGAGACCTGCTTTCAATTATTAACAAGCTAACCAGTGGCCTCAGTGTTTATAAAACCTACGATCACTTTTGCATCCCAAATGGTACAAAAGAATACCTATTATGAGTAACATGCCGGGGCACAAGGCCATTTTATTGAGAATTGCACCTCACTCAAGAGGAAAGTACAGAGTCTGCTAGAAAAGAGTGTAACTGAAGTCAAACAAGGGCCTAAACTAATGTTGGAGCCAATTCACTTCCCAATCATATGAAACCAACAGTGAATACGGTGATTGATGGGAAAAGCTATAGGTTTAAAAAAACATTAAAGAGGTTAAGACACCAATGAGCATGGTACGATAAGTTTTCATGAAAGCCAAAATAGTGTTAGAAGTACAAAGCTAGAAGAAATCATTGAACTCTTTTGTTATCATTACAGATAAAGGCATATACTGCAACACTACATAGATTTCTTAAAGGTAGTTCAAGAGACGATAGACTAGTTTGAAATTGAATTTTATGACAATTAACATACCCTGTTCAACTTATT
This sequence comes from Adansonia gregorii, assembly GCA_038382025.1. NCBI lineage: Eukaryota > Viridiplantae > Streptophyta > Magnoliopsida > Malvales > Malvaceae > Adansonia > Adansonia gregorii. The sequence goes on along the minus strand of JBBYHO010303049.1, from coordinate 24,242 downwards.
AGTTGGGTGATAGAGCCACTTCTGTTCAGCTAATATCCGATAGAGGTTCAAGATATCTTTCTCTCATGGAAAAGAATACAGATGAAAGCTTTAGGCAATATGCTCAAAGATGGATAAAAGAGGCCGCTCAAATTCATTACCTATTGAATGAGAAAGAGATGACCATCTGGATGATCGGCAAATTACAAACTCTTTATTATGAGAAAATAGTAGAAAACGTCATGAAGTGCTTTGCAGAGGTAATTATATTGTGCAAAATGATTGATGATGCTATGAAAGTGACTTGACTAAAAAGGCTACCTTCAAAAGTGAAGGAAAAGAGATGATTAAGGATGAATGCGAGATCATAAAGAATGTAGAAGAAGTCAAGATGCTAATGAGTCTACTTTGGAAAGTTTTAGTACAAGCAAAGTGATCAATAAGGTCAAAAGAGGATTTGGTTGATTTGTGCAATTTCTATACCATTCAAGGTCACTCTTTCTAAATGTGAAAAGGGTTTTATGCCATGGCCCAAAGAATAATGAATGAGCATAGAATTGAGTTCCATAATAAGAAAGAAACATTTTTAATTCAGTCAACAAAAATGGCTAAAGAAGGGTTGCCAACAATTGAACCCCATCTACCAAGTAGTACTCATATGGGTCTAAAGTTGACATTAACAAGGTGCACAGGCCGAAAGAGGACTTAGAAAGCATCTCTAAGGTATTGCCAGAGCTCTAAAGGTTGTGAACTAGATCCACAAGAGAAGCTTGGCAAGCTCAAAAGAAAAAAAGTTATGAACTAGATCGACAAGTATGGCTTGGCAATCTTTAAATGCCTTGTGAAATAGGTTTAAACATAATGCAAAGTAAAAAAAAAAGAAGCAAATTTAAAAGAATCATAAGAAAAAGATGGCTAGCCTGTTGGGTCAATACTTAGGACATAAACCAATAATGTTGCCACCACTAAGGGAAAGTATTCATCCAGGAAGACGTATGAATCCAAATACTAGTTTTAACCATGTCATGATCATTTTGAACAAGGCATTTAAAGATTTCTTTAACCATGCAACTAATAAGCCAAGGACTTCAGTAACAAACCATGAGATCGGTCTGTGCCCTTCAAGATTTATTTTAAGTGTTTGGACTAAAATTAAGAGTCTTGTGCTATTTAAGTTTGTTTTAAAGTAATCCTATGAACTAAGCCTACATGCTTTTACCTAAGAGCATTGTAGGATCCTTTGTATGGGCTTCTTTTTACTAAGAATTATTAATAAAATGACCAAGCATTATGCATTTCATCTCTTATGTCCATTCTCACTTTTTTTTCCAACCCTTAGACTTTTTTTTTTTTTTTACATTTTTTTGTGTATATTATTCTTTTTCCACATTTTTAGGTACCCGTATGAAAATAACATAAATATCATACTGATATTTAGGAATTAATTTTGAACAAAAAATCTACGCTGGTGAGGTCGAGCTTAAGGAAAACTTTGAAGAAGGTTCCATACCACTAGGTCTGCTAAGGTTAATTGAACAAGAAGGAAAAGAGATCTTACCTCAGAAAAAACCAATCAAAACCATAAACCTTAGGATAGATATAGATTAGAATGAGATAAAGATTGGAATTTCCATAAACATATTAACTTGAACCAAACTGAAAAATCCATGTTTGCCTAGCCTTACCTAGACATGTTCGGATTAGACACCAATGTTATGGTCCATTAACTTCCCCTCAAATCCAAATTTAAGCCTATACAAGAATAGCTTAGGAGAATGAAACCAAAAATGATTCTTAAAATCAAAGAAAAAGTAAAAAAAATCGATGCTAGATTTCTCGAAAGAGCTAAACATTTTGAATGGGTAGCACAATATAGTCTTGGTCCCTAAAAAGGATAGCAAGGTGCAGATATGTGAAGACTATAAGGATTTAAATGAGGTTAGCCTTAAGAATAACTTTCTTTTACCTTATATTGACACTCTAGTGGACAACACCACCAAGAATTCATTGTTTTCCTTCATGGATAGATTCTTAGGCTATAATCAAATTAAATGGCACCCAAAGACATGGAGAAAACCACCTTCTTGACCATGTAAGGTACTATTTGTTATAAAGTTATGCCTTTCAAACTTAAGAACACTAAGGCAACATATCGAAGAACACTGATAACATAATTACCTAATGCATAAGGAAATAGTGGTTTATGTGGATGATATGATTGCTAAATCACCAAAAAAAAAAAGTGAACATGTTGCCAATCTGCATAAACTTTTCAAATAGTTATGCAAGTACTAGCTCAAACTAAATCCTATTAAATGCACTTTCGGTGTCACATTCAACAAGTTATTGAGCTTTATTGTGAGTGAAAGAGGGATAGAGGTCGATCCCCGTAAGGTCAAGGCCATCCAAAATCTGCCATCGTCTTGAACCCAAAAGGAAATTATATCTCACTTTCTTGGAAGGTTGAACTACATAGCCAGAATTATATTTTAGCTAATCTACAAATATAATCCGATCTTCTTGTTGTGTTGATAATAAAATCCCAAGAAATAAAACAAAAAGTGTTTGAAAGGCTTTGATAAGGTTAAACACTACCTTTCGAACCCGTCAACACTTGTGCCACTCGTACTCGATCAACCTTTAATCCTATACTTATCAATTTTCAACAAGTCTATGGGCTATGATTTAAGCCAACATAACGAGTTGGGTAAGGAGGAGCAGGCTCCCTACTATTTGAGCAAAAATTATGGAGTGTAAAAACAACTACTCAATAGTAGAGAAGTTATGTTATGTTATAGCTTGGACAACCCAGAGGTGAAGGTAATACATGCTATACTACACCATATGGCTAATCGCTAAACTTGAGCCCATTAAATATTTATGTAAGGCCCCTGCCTTGTTAGGCAGATTAGCTAAGTGGCAAGTCTTGCTCTCCAAATATGACATCATGTATGCGAACCAAAAAGCCATCAAGGGTAGTATGATCACCAATTTCTCAGCAAGCTAAGTGACAGATGACAATCAACCTCTAGACTTTTAGTTTTCGAAAAAAGATCTAATGTGCATATCTGAAGCAGAAGATACTCCTAATTATCACAAATCTTGGAAGATGTACTTTGATAGTGCCTCAAATGCGTTGAGGCATAGAATCAGGGCAATTATGATTTTACCTGCTAGAAATTACTATTTCTCCAAAAACCAGATTATATTTTGATTATAGTAACAACATAGCTGTATACAAAGCCTACATCATGGGATTCCAAGTCACCATTGAAAGAGGTATCAAAACTTTACAAGTATTCTAGGATTCAGCCTTAGTGATCTATCAGCACCAAGGAGAGTGAAAAACCCAGGATGCTAAGCTAACTTAATAAATGAAGCTAATATCCAAAATAAGGTAGAACATTGATGAAATTGGCTTCCAACATTTGCCCTAAAAGGCAAACCAAATGGCTGATGCTCTAGCTATGTTGGTCTCTATGTTAAAAAATAACTGGGAGTCAGAGGTCAAAAAAATATGGATTACCATGGTACTGTAACATTCATTAATATGTCAAAGATTAATAGTATCCTGAGCATGCTACAAAACTGACAAAATTACTATTCAAAAAATAGTTATGAGTTTTGTTCTAGATGGTAGGGTTTTATACTTAGGATCAAGTATTACTCCAGTGTGTGGATGCTTCTAAAGCCAAGAAAATCTTAAAGGAAGTCCATGAGGGAATTTACAGTATGCAGGCTAATAAACATCAAATAGTGAAACAAGTCATGTGATCGAGTTATCACTATTTGACCTTTGAGAAAGATTGCATTGCTCAAAAGTGCCAAATCTATGCAGAAAAAACCCTACCTTAGCATGTCATGATAGGTCTGTGGCCTTGCTTTATATGGGGCATAGATATGATTGGACCCATCACCCTTTAGGTTTACAATAAGCACTATTTCATCTTAGTCGCCATTGATTAATTTGCCAAGTGGGTGGAAGCAGCTCCATACACCAACCACCAAATCTATGGGGTACATATTTGTAAAATAGGACATCATTTGTAGATATGGTCTTTCCGAACAAATCATTATCAACAATACATGCAACCTAAAATACAAAACAATGCAAGCAATTTGCTCTCAGTTTAAAATTCAGTATCATATTTAATCCCATATCGCCTAAAAATGAATGGGGCAATTGAAGCAACCAATAAAAATATTAAGAAGATAGTCAAGAAGATGGTTGAAATGTACAAAGACTAGCATAAAAAGCTTACCTTTTGCACTACACGCCTATCACATAGTCGTTTGGACTTCCTCGGGTTTTACCTTATTTTCCTTAGTCTACGACATAGAGGTTGTTCTACTTATCGAGGTCAAAATCCCCTTTCTCAAAGTGCTACTGGAATCACAACTTGAAGAAGTCGAATGAGTTAAGGACTAATATGAGTAGCTCAATCTCATTGACAAGAAAAGGATGAAAGCTATTTATCATGGGAAAATATGCCAAAAGCATATGATGAGAGCCCATAACAAAAAGGTTCATCCTCAATAATTTTGAGAAGGTAACCTAGTGCTTAAACAAATTCTTTTAATTCATAAAGATGCTCAAGGAAAATAAACCCCAATGGGAAAAGCTCTATGTGGTGAAATGCATATTTTTTTAAAAAGCCCTAATCTTAACCAAATGGATGGTGATTACTTGCCCAATCTTATCAACTCCAATTTCGTCAAGAAATCCTATGCCTGAATAGGATTTTAGGGTAAAAACCTAAAAAAGCATTCTATAACCCTCAAAAAACTTTGGATCAAAACCTAATAAGGGTATCTAGAGAAATAAGCTAACTTAAATTGAAAATTCAAAAGGGCAACTTAAGTGACCAAAACTTTTTTACCTAAACCTAACCAAGTCTAAACTATCACCAGCCCAGACCAGCACTAACCTAGCCTATTTGTCATGGCATGACTAAAATGTTGAATCATAGCCTGATGCACCTACACTACTCTAACCTACCCTACTAAACCTTATTTTAACCCAACATAGAGAGAAAAGGTGGTGCTTACCTAAATTTGAGGTAACCATTAAATCATGGGATAATCTAAAGAGTCTCTTCACAGGTTGACCAACACCAGAAGGATTGATTACTCAAGAAAGGTCTCCAAAAGCACTTAGTAGAATATTCATGTCATTAGTAGTAGGGGCCCTAGTTGCTTAAAAAATTTATTCCTAACTTTTTTATATCAAAATTTTTCATGATCTCAGAATTTGTGATAACTTGTACTGACCTTCTTTTAAATGAAATACAATTACTTGATTTCTCTTGCAATTCTTTTTGGCAACTCCTGTAATCCATGTGCATTTTGTTTATCATTTAATTGATAATGCTTGATAAATGGATAAAATTGATGGCAGGATTTCTTATTATTACTTTAAAAAAGATAAAAACTTTGTAGAAAGTTTGTTTTATGTCTGAAGCTCAAGAATAAACCATTGGAACCACAATTGTTTTTACTCTTAGACCTTCTCATTTTAAAGACATAATCAAAATCTCTCCATAGCAAACCTCAGCTAAAAGGTAGAACTAAGTGCCTATTTTAAACTTCTGCCGTAAGCCTTTAAATTTTAGGTCAGTTAACCCAAACTACCAAAAATAACCCTTTGAAACAAATTAAATGATTAGCCTACCAAACTCACCAACAAATTTAGTAAAAGGACCCTAAACATGAGCTAATCAAGCTCAAGACCCTTCTTTCATAATTATAGGTCATCCATACCTTTCAAAAACGACTTTGACATTTAAAGCCTTTTAAAAATCTAGATCAAGATTGATAAATTCTAAGGTAAGAAATTACCTGATTAAACTAGTAGAAGAAAAAACAATGGAAAAAGTCGTAACTAATAGTCAGATTAGGCTTTTAAATTTATCATTTTTGCTCATTTAAACATGCATCCTCATGCATTATCCGTGCAAAATTTAAGATCTTTTAAGTACAAACTCTTGACCTTAAAAGTCAAACTGACAAAAAATCCCATGTACAGTTCATATTTTCATAAGCACCAAAGGGCTTCAAGTAGAAATTCTGGAACCTGTGAGCTTTCAAATTGGAAAGCCATTTAGGTAAGGTATCTAAAACTCATATTCGTATCCATAAAAAGTTGGGCAGTAATTGGGTCTATCCATAAAGAGCTGGCACCAATCTGGTTTATCCATAAAGAGCTGAGCACCTATTGAGTCTGTCCACAAAGTGTTGGGCATAGTGGAATTTGTTTATAAAGAGCTAGATGCCTATAGAGTTAGTCTACAAAGAGCTAGGCACCAATCCAGTGTCCATAAAGAGTTGGGCACTTGTTGAGTCAGTCTACAAAAAGTTGGATGCCTATCAAGTCTGTATTTGTCTAGGGTAGTCGAACCTTAGATAAGCCAAAAGCCTATGAGAGAGGTTAAACCTTATAAACAAAAGCTCATTTAAATATTTTTTTGAACCACCCTAGTATATTGTACGTATCATAGTGAAATATTAGTTGAATCTTATTTTTGTAAGCATTCAAAAGGCATCATCCTGCCTTGAAAAAAATATTATATATTTTATCCTTGTCCTTTTTTTGATCTCAGCATTAGCCAAGTAGGGGTAGCTGTAGACACTTCATTTTATCTGGGCCAATGTTTAGGGCATCAGAAGTTATCATTGGAGACGTTATTAGAGTTTTTCAGATAAACATGAATCTGTTCCCTACCATTCCTAGATCATTGAAGAGTCAAAGGTGTTTAAATCTCACATTTTGCATAAATGTATTGATACAAGACCTTTACGTCATCAAAATTTAAATTTCACAGTTGTATCGATACAATTAAGGGTTATATCGATACATTTGCTTAATGTATCGATGCATAGGTCAAATGTATTGATACAAGCCTTGGTGATAGCTAAAATTTAATTTTTGGATAAAATGTATTAAGACATTATGAGAATATATTGATACAATCTTCATTATATTGATACATTCTGGTTTTTTGCTCAAATCTATTGATACAATATGCAATGTATCAATACATTTAGGCAAAATTGCCTAGTTCATGGCATTTTTCAGTTCTTGCATCATTAGGTCAAAATTTCAGTTTGGCCACATGTTTTACACTAAAAATCATCTAAATTCATGCCAGGCCTTATTATTGGATCTAGAATTAGATCAAATAAACTTTTGAGGGCCAAAATTACTAGGAAATGGGATATTTTCATCAAATACATAGTTTGTCTAAAGGCATATCAATAAGCTATAGTAGCCCTTTGACTCGACAACCCTGCATGAATTTCGATTTAGCTACATGTTTTATACTAAAAATCATCCAAATTCATACCAGGCCTTATTATTGGACCTAGGATTGGATCAAATCAATTTTTGAGGCCCAAAATGACTAGAAAATTGGATATTTCGCTTATCTATGGGCATACCTAGCTTTTCCCCATCAACAGGTTATAGTAGCCTTTTTACTCGACAACCATGCATGAATTTTGGTTTGGCCATATGTTTTACACCAAAAATCATATAAATTAATACTATGACTTATTATTGGACTTATGATTAGCTCAAATTAATTTTTTAGTGTGAAATGACTACAAAATATGACATTTTCATGAAATACATAGTTAGTCTAAGGGCATATCCGACCTTTCCCCATTAACAAGCTGCAGTAGCCCTTTTACTTGACAATCTTGCATGCTATAATGAATAAAAATCTAGCCAATTGGGCATAGACCCCAAACTATCATGTTGTACATGGTTAAAACTTAAAAATGCCATTGCTTTTGCTTTAAAAATCTTAGCTACGCATTTTCATAGAAACGAGCCAACTTTGGCTCAGCCAACACATTTCTTGTTACAAAGATCATATTTAAAAAAATAAAAAACAACTCTTCATTTTCATAGGTTTTTTAATAGCCTTCCAAAACCTTTATTTCCTACTTTCTTTCATCACCAAACCACCATTTATCCATAATGCTACCTTAAAGCTTATCTTTGCCATTCTTTCTTACTCATCCATGACAAGGAAAAAAAAAGTAAGTTAAAAACCAAAAAACTCAGAAAAACTATAAAGGCATAAAAGTCATAGCTTTGGGTTGGCAAAGGAAAATAAAGGTTCTGTAAGCTGTGTTGGCATATTTTTTACACTTTTCTCTTCATTTCTTAGCATATACACATGTCATTTTAGATAACCAATCCCCATAAAACCATGAGCTTCTTAGGATAACACGCATCTTTGAGTATTTTTTATGATATTTTGAGCTTATGATGACTTGATGTTGCTTAAATGCTAAAAAAAATCACATATTTCTTAACTCATCCTGGAATAACCTAATTCAGTGATTCTTGCCATTCTCCACTGTCTTTCGTGCATAATACTTAATGATATTGTTATTTAAAAATGCTTTAATGTTTTTTTGAGTTTGATGATGCTTTATGCGAGCTTGTTGACATAAAAATCATGTCCTTGATGTTGTAAAAGTTTTTCTTCAATTGTTTCATGCCATGGAAACATATTCCAAAATGTTCATGCCATCTTTTATGTTGACATAAGCATCCTCTTTTTTGTTCATGCATTTTCAAGCATATCCAGTAACTTTTATGCAATAAAAATGTTGTCTTTTTGTTATACCAGCACATGCTCTTCTATGGATGCCATGTTTACATTCTTGACATATTAAAAATGCCTTTTTGATGTTTCCTTTGATTAGTGTTTGCTACAAAAACTAGTTTTTAAAAGCACACCCTAAGTTAAATCTATGTTACCTCTAATAAATGGAGTATAACATGGGTTTAATGTTTTCACTAAATTAGCCCTCCAATCTTGGGGATAAATCAAGCTTTCCATGTCTAGATTCATGGTTAAATGAGGTTCAAAGTTTTTTCCAAAATAAATAGACTTTTGTTTGTTTTAAAGAGTTTATGCCTTGATCTTGCATCTAATACCCTTGTTTGTGACATGATCAACAAGTTGTTTCATCATCTTAAATTTCTTTAGGATTGTGTAAATGAGCTCATGAAGCTTATGTCATCCAATCCTTTTTGTCACATACATTCAGATGTTCATGGCTTGAATTTAGTCCTAAGAAATCCTCTATTTTTGCCCTGATAGCACTATAGTCACAAATTCAAAAATCATTTTCAACCTTAACCCATTTTTCATGAATTTTATGAGAAGGGCATCGAATAAGCTTTCCAATGGTATCTCGTTTACCCTCAAGTCATTTTGGATGAGAGAGTTATGATTTTTCAAAACTTTGTTGTTTGGAGCCTTTGGAATCAACAATTGACATTTTGTTTGGGACATTCAACCCACCATATGATTTTTTCAAAATTTTAAAATATTTTTCCCAAAAATTTAATGAAATTTTATTTCTAGAAAGGTATCATTTGCAATTTAATGATTTCAAATGAGTTAGGAATGATTTTTCAAAATTTGCCACACTTTTTCCTTGCATGTGCTATCAGTGCTGAAACAAACCCAATTTCAAAACTTAATTCTAGTAAAAAATGATTTTCTGAGATTTTTGGAATATTTTTACATTAACCTTTATCTAATTACTTTTTTAATGGTATCACCCGACCCTTGAAACCTTTAAATTTGCCCAAAATAAATTTACAAAAAGAAGCATGATGCTATCCTCTGTTTTTGAGACTTGAAAAAATTGGACTAATTTTCCCGAACCATTTTTTTAGGCATTGGAATGGCTTAAGATGTACCGATTAACTCCCTATGGAGTTGAGTGTCACTAAATAGGTTCCTTCAAGCTTGGATCAAGACCATACAAAAATTTATTTTAGCTTTTATTTGAATTATTTATTTTAATTTTAAAATACCTATTGTCTTTAAAAAAATTATATTCATTATTTTTTAAAAAAAATCTAAAATTTTTTATCTTTGGAATACTCTAACCCTATTCTCCAAAGGGATACTCTAACCTTCTTTTTTCCAAACTCCACTAAGTTTCTCATCTTTAGCAATATTCCAACCTCGGCTTTCGGGAGGATACTCTAACCTTGCTTTCCACTTAAAATCCAAAAAAAAAAATTCTCTATTTCGTACTTGCTCGGGCTTTTTAATCAAAACTTTCTTTTTTAAACCTCAAGCAATCATTGAGTCAAAATGCACCTAAAAAATTTGTTATTTAAGCTATTCCTCAATAATCAAAGATAATTATTAGATATATTCTAACCGTCCCTTTTTTTTATACATTTGTGTGTTTACTTTTATGTAATGCTATTATATTTATTTTTGTCTTACTAACACATTTTCCTTTATAGTGCCTATTTTGCATTCATATTTCTAAATTGTTTTTGAAAATTATCAGGCAATGTCCATGTTGGTATCTCTCTAGTGTTTGATACAGAATATTCGATTTTCAAAATTTAATTTGGAGATTATATTTGTCAAAAATTCTTATGCTCCCTCACATTTTTAGGGAGCATCCATTATTTAAATTTTTACTCAAAACCTAAGTTTACAATTTTCAAAAAAATTCATACATTAAAAGAGGATTATATCAAAATAATGATAATTCAAAACTAAGGAGATTAAAATTACATAAGATATGGCTAGCAAGTACTTGTTTCGTGCGTTATGGGGTACTAATCCTTCCCATGCATAACCAACTCCTAAACCCAATGATGAATCTTTGGACCTTGACCTTGAAATCAATGTTTTAAGTTTCGTAAACGAAAATATCATTCTCAATAGGCATTCAATCATACTTAGCCTAAAATGATCGGTGGTGACTCTCAATCTTTTGCAACTTTGTGGTGGTCATCCAAGACTAGTTGGACAAGTCATTCGTCTTAAGATCCCCCCTTTGCTATCATCTTGTTATGCCTAGTTGAAATTCGATCAAGGGATAACTCAAAGACGTTTCCTAACAATTCATTTTTAAGTCGTGCGTGTCACAATCCGAGTGATTCTAGTGGGTGTTCTACCCAAGTAAGAGGGGGCACTTCATGACACACGGCCATGAAGAACTGGTTAAGGAAGCTTATTGTAAGGCACTAGAAATCTTTTTGTGTAACACAATACTTTGTTCCCTAAAATAGCCTTAGTTCAAGACTTAGTTCATTATTGGCTCTAAAGTAGAGATTACTAAAGCACTAAATAGAGGTTCAAGCCATTGGCACCTGCATTATGCATTGTTCTCTATCTTCACTTGAAAAGTTAGTACTTAAATATTTTTATTAAAAAAGTGAAAATTGTTGTATATTATAATAAAAAAGAAGAAAACATTTTTAAGCAAATGAAAAAGCCTTTTATTATTGTAAGTTAATAAACTTGCAATTACTTTGTTTGATGGCTTAAGTTATCACCATAATAAATGTCAAAGTAAATGTTTGTTTCACGAGGAATTATTAAAGAGACCTAAAGATTAAACATTTATTTTGTAAGTTTACCAACATTAAAGAAACTTTTGAGTTATAAAGGTTAAATGCTATCCCCGTTATTTATGTAAAATTTACATATAAACAGTTTTCTTTCTTTTCTGATCATCCGATTTGAAAAACTAAATCACTATTTAATTATTCCATCATTATACCTTTTAAAAGCTTTTCTAAGTCATTTTTAAAAGTACTAATTAATTGGGTAAAGAAAGTGTTGATTTTGGTTGAGCCTTTACCTTCTACCTTGTGCTAGTTAGCAAGGTGTACAATAAGTGACTAGGCTTGTTGTATTCTAGGGGATGGCGTGTAATAAAACTTTTGTGCACCGATTTTTATCATCAAAAGGAAGCGTATCGTCTTAAGACAGTGACCTAGTCCTATTTTCGATTTTCATCATACAAGTGCACATATCGCAATAAGTAATATAGTGATAAAGTAAAGTATTGTTCCCACGAGAAATTGTACTAAATTTGCTAATTACTAATATTAAAACAATTCAATCTTATTAAATCAACCAATTAAAAGTTTGTAAAATAAAATTAAAATTAAAATTAAAATTAAGCTAAAATTAACTAAATTAACAAAGAAAAGAAATTAAATATGACTTACTTAATCAATAAGAAAAGCTTAGGATTACAATTCTTTCAACACTTCATTTAAATATGTTTTACCCTTAAAGTTCTAATTTATTTATAACTATATTTCGATGGTTTTATAAAAATATCTCTATTAACCAATTTACTATATTCCAATACAAATTGAATTAAAAGAAGCTTATTAAGCTTAGATTCTAATTTGGTTACATATGGCATGCTCGTATTTTTCTATCTATCATGTAGATCAATTCATCATAATAAATGAATGTGAGGTTGAAACACAAAATTCCCTTTTCCAAGTTCATTAAGGTTACCAAATCAATTTAAATGGTGGCCAAACAATTAGAAGCATTAAGAACAAGATTAAACAAACTACCTTTCTTTCTAATCCTAAGAGTCCTATATATGGCAAATCTCTAGAAAGAAACTTGGCATGTAAGTAGCTTAAACGAGTTATTTTTGGAAACTATCTTATCATTTTCGGTTGATTGAGTCCACTTTACTTTTTTATTAAGTTGTTACATTTTGCAAATTCCTTCGAATTATCTCCATAAATATAGAAAGCATTTAAATGACTAAGTATTTTAAATATATGGAAAGTAAATAATCTTGATTTAAAAACTACTAAAAATAAATAAAATCTAAACAAAAATCTCTAAGTCTTAGATAATTTAATACACATAATGAGACTAAATGACTCTACTGATACAGTTATCACACCCTCAAACTTAAAATTTTGCTAGTTATCTAGCAAAACAAAACAAAACAAAGAAATGAAACCAAGCAAAACGAAACACAAATTGAGATGAATATACTCAAATGATGATTGCTTTAATTTTTTCAAAAGTCATCTCAAAATTTGAACTTAGGTAGATATTGGCATAATATAAATTCATGCTTCGATATTCAATCATTAACCTTATGCTTTAAATGGATTTATAGTTTGTGCATGTATGATCTCTTTACAGATCATTGCATGCAACCCGAATAAGTTTATGCCAATGCAAACCATGAATTAATACTAGATTTTCATATGTTTGGTTTTAATCTCTTTCTCCACTAACGTCGACCAACAATTTCATCAAAGATCATGTAGGACTTTATTAAGCTTTTAATATAAAGCTTGTATAAAGGTAAAAGAAAGGATACATTTTGGTTTAATTCATCCATAGACACTTTTCATTATTTTGGATCATAAATATATTGAAGCATATACTCGTTTTTCATGACATTTTATTTTTCATGCCATATTATTTATTTACACAACTTTATGTTTTTTTTTTCTTTGAATAATGCCATTATAACCCAATTCAAACATGGCTCATAATATTTTCTAAAGCAATTTCATATTCATGCCTATGTAATAAAAGTTGATTATGGCATTTCTTATTAGGCTAGGCTGCAATATATGGCTATCAAAAGAATAAGGATATATATCAACTAGGCTAAAATGGAGTAAACTAAAAATAGATATATAAAGGTACACTCAGAAGGTTTAAACGATCCAAAGATGACTTAAATCATCTCTTAACTTAATGTTGTCTAAGATTTCACCTCAAGAGAGAATTAAAGAATTCTAGGCTTCTAGACATAATTGTAATTTACATCAATATAAAAGGTCTTCAAATATGCAATACAACTTAAAGAAAAGTTCAGGTGCTCAAAATTTTGAAAATCATATTCAACGATGAGATTAACCAAAAAAATCTAACAAAAATTCAAATTATGCTTATATTTTCTCAAGAATCAAGAAAAATCAATAAATTCTCATCAATGGATAAGGATCTCATCATAATAAGTTCAAACATATCAAACATAAGATCCTAACTTATACAAAATAGAAACAAAAATTCTAAATACAAAAAGAGAAAGAATAATATGCTAATGAAAAAGATAAACAAAAATAATTACTAATTACCCCCAACTCATGCATATAAATAAATAAAACACTACTAAACTTAATTGAAGCATTGCTCCCAATGCATAAAAAAAAGAGTTGAGATGAAGAATAATTCTTGTTTAATAGATATGACGGTGAAAGAGAGATGGTCTAGACATTATCATCTTCTTCCTTATCCTCTTCACCAAGTTGCCTAGTGTTAGATCGTTATGGTGGTGATGGCATTTTAAGATAATTTTTCATGTTCAACCCAATTGATTGCCAAAGAAAACAACATATGTTTTGTTACTTGATTACATTCTATCTAATAAGCCATTTGTGCTTCGAAATACTAAGTCATTAATTGACTGTAAATGCTACTCAAGGTTAGCTTGACCGAGGTAGAGTAAATGAGGAGCTAGTGTTAACATTAGTTGGTTGAGCAGGTATTCTTAGGCCCATTGTGCTAATCATGTTGTAGTCAATGGCTATCTTTGAATGGAACAATTTTTTGGAGTCTTTTCGTTGCACATTTAATTTGGTGCATAGAAGTAATTAAGGAAGGGAACCATAACCCTCTCTTATTAACTAAATAGTATGCATTATGATTGAATTGATAAGTTTGTCGATATCAATCGTCTTCCTAGTAAGGATCAAATAAAGTAAAATTGCTTTATTTTGGTGACATCACTTAGGTGCTTACTAGGAAGTAAATTAGCAACTATAAAATGGAGCCAAATTTTACCATTCTAGCACAAGACATTGGATTTAAAGGAGATTAATTCAAACTTGGGCATCTTCCACTGTGCATCAGGCATGCAAAGGTAACCTTTCACCTCCTCTAGATCAATATTGCCATCTAAAAGTTAAGAACATCATCATGTTTAATGTTAGGTGTGTTATAAAATTCATTACTACCTTTCTTAATGATCAGTACCTAACATTCACAGAAAGAACCTAACTACCTATCTGTTCACAAGCGTTAACTTAAAATTCATGAACAAAAGTTAACACAATAGATTACGAAGGTTTACAAAATTTTTTTGATTTCCTAGCTGTTAGATAATTTACGGGAATTAAGTTAAAACCTCTCTGCGCAATTAGAATTTTCACTTCGGGTAAATAGTTAAAAAGCTTTCATAGACACAAACTTCTATTAAATAGAGCTCTCACTATTTTTATCTATTTGGTGCCAACGGTGGTAATTGTCTATTACGACAAAGAGTAAGCCTAGACACCACCAAGTTTTACACACTAACAATTTACCCAAGTGATGAGCAAAAAATTTTTTTAACACTAAAGTAACACTTGACTCAAAGGCGATTAATTAACAATTTCCAATAATCACAAATCACAATGGGTAATTAATACATCAACTAATTTTCAATATCCTTAAAAGCCTATTATTCACATCCCTATAATCACCACAATTAATTATATATAACCTAAAATAAAGCAACCTAAATTGAAGATGCAATAGACACCAATAATCAACCCAAACACACTAATAAAAAACCCAATATCAAAATCTCTATAATTTTGATAATTAATGATATAGAAGATCGAATGAAATCTTAAATAGCTGAAAATCACTAGCTAAAATTGTGATCCATTTGATAAAATTTTAAAACTCATGAAGATTCTTCAACTAAATCACTTTCTTGTTGATATCTTGTAGAAAGAAAAACCACTAATTTTAAGAGTTAAAAAGAATATTTGCTTGAATCATATTAAAGAGAAAGAACCTAATGAGATGAGAGAAAATCTAAATGTATGAGAAAATCCAAGTGATTGGATGTTATTGGGTGTTTTTGGTGAATTTTTATGGTGAAAGAGTGTTTATGGTGAATGTTTTGGGAAGATTTTAGGATATGATGGCTAAAATGGAAGAATTTTTGTGTCTTAGTGGTTTTAAACCTTAAATTTTTTATAATGGAAGAAAATGAGCTATTGCTGCTAGAAAAAGCACTGTGGCACCTATGCTAGTGCTGCAACACCTCGTTATTATTTATATTTTATGGCTTCGGCACCATGAATTAAAAGGGTGCCACAGCACCTCAAACCTTTTTTTTAATGTCCTACTAAGAAAAAATAAAATTTAATAATTTTAAAATTAAATAAATAAAAATAAAATAAAAGATGCTAATTTTAAGAAAAAAGATTAAGAAACTTGGGTTACCGTCCAAGAAGCACTTGATTTATAGTCATCGACTTGACTATTGCTCGATCATTTTGGGTTGGCTAAGGTGATTGAGGACTTTTGGAGATCAAATCTGCCTCCCCAATAATGCTTAAGCCTCTGTCCATTAACTTTGAAACTTCAATTAGAACTTTCATTAATAACTTTAATGGATTCGTATAGGAATACTTTTATGACTTTAAAAGGTCCGGACCATTGAAACTTAAGTTTTCTCAAAAATGATTTTCAAGAGCGAGTTATAAAGAAGAACATATTGACCTAGCTATAACTTTCGCTCAATGATGTTTTTATCATGCCATCTCTTTGTCTTTTCTTTGTAGATCTTGGCATTTTCATAAGCTTGAAGACTATATTCTTTCATCTTATTAAGCTGCAACAATCTCTTTTCTCTAAATGCATAAAGATCAAAATTCAAATTCTTAAAGGCCCAATGTGCTCTATGTTTAAGCTTCACTAGAAGATGGCATGTTTATAGAGACATCCCGATAGGAGTTTTATAAGCAGTTCAATATGCCCACAATACATTATCCAACCTCATAGACCAATATTTTCTAGTTGGGTTAATCATCTTCTCTAACATTCTGTTGATCTTTCAGTTTGACATTTAAGCTTAGCCACTTGTTTGGGGGTGTAGGCTGTGGTTGTCTTATGCTTAACCCTATATTTCAGAGGACTTTAAAATATTTACTATAAAAGTGTGAAATCTCATCACTAATAATAGCTCTTGGTGTGCTAAAATGGGTTAAAATGTTCTTTTTTGGAAATTGAAAAAAAACTTTGGAATCATTAGTCGTAGAGATAGCTACTTTAACCAACATTGATGCATAATCTACAACAACAAGAATGTAAAAATTATTGTAGGAAAAAATAAATGGTCCCATTAAATAAATATCCTATACATAAAAAATCTCTATTTCTAGGATATTTTTGAGTGGCATCTCATTTCTCCTTGATATGTTGCCTATTCTTTGATGCCTAGCACATCTTAAAACAGATTGGTGAGCATCCTTAAAAAGAGTTGGCCAATAAAAACTTAATTGTAGAACTTTTGTTGTGGTTTATTTTTTCCAAAATGCCTGCGCAATCCGATGAGTAACAATGCTATAAAATATTTTCTATTTCTTCCTAGGGTACACACTTTCTAATACTCTGATAAGCATGTTACTTAAAGAAGAAAGGTTCATCCTAAAAATAATTCTTAACATCAGGTAAGAACTTTTTCTTTTATTGAGAATTTAAATCAGAGGGAAAAACTCTACTTATAATATAATTGACATAGTTGGCATACCATGGTAATTCTTGTTGGTTTACTTGGAAAAGTTGCTCATTAGGAAAAGTCTCACTAATTTGATGGCATCGGCAACTTTTACTATATTGTCCAATCTTGAGAGATGATCTACCACGTGATTTTTTGTTCCCTTTCTATCATAAATTTCCAAATCAAATTCTTGCAAAAAAAAGTATCCATTGGATCAATCTTGGTTTGACATTTTTCTTTTTAATCAAATATTTAACAGCAAAATAGTGAGTATAAACAATAATTTTAGTGCCCTTAAGATATTATCTAAATTTATCAAAAGCAAATACTATAGCAAGGCAATTCTTTTTCAGTAATAGTAAATTCAATTGAGTATTTATCAAAGTTTTGGTTGCATAGTAAATTAGATGAAAATCTTGGCCTTTCTCTGTCCTAAATTTGCACCAACTGCAAAATCACTTGCATTGCACATGAGTTTAAATGGAAGATTCCAATCTGAGAAAATAATAATAAGGGTAGAAACTAATCTCTTTTTTAAATCTATGAAAGAGGCTAAACATGCATTATTAAAATTAAAAGGTATTTTTTTAAGATATTGCAAAGTGGTTTAGGATTTTTGAGAAGCCCTTAACGAATCTTCTATAGAATGCAACTTTGCCAAGGAAACTTTAAATTACTTCGACTGAAGTTAAAGAAAGTTTTTCAATGGTCTAAACTTTTGCCTTGTTCACTTATATGCCTCTTCTTTAAACTTGATGTCCTAAAGCAATATCTTTTTGAACCATAAAATGACATTTTTCTCAATTTAGGACCAAATTAGTTTTTTTACATCTTTTGATCACTAAACCTAGAATATGCAAACATTTATCCAAGGAGTTTTTGGCAACTGAAAAATCATCCATAAATACCTCTGGACAATTTTCCACTATATTGGAGAATATAGCCATCATGCATCTTTGAAAAGTCACGTGAGCATTACAAAGCCCAAATGGCATTCTTTGTAAAGCAAAAATCTTGTAAAGGCATGCGAAAGTGGTCTTTTCTTGATCTTCTGGTGCTATAGCAATCTAATTGTATCTTGAATAACCATCAAAAAAATAATAAAAATTTTTACCAGCTAAACTTTCAAGCATTTGATTAATGAATGCTAAAGGAAAATGACTTTACTAATGGCTTTTTAAGCTTCTTATAATCCATGCAAACCTTCTAACCAGTTGTCGTTCTTGTTTGAATGAGCTCATTATTATCATTGGAGACCAATCATCCCCTTTTCTTAGGCACACATTGAACTAGACTTAGCCAAGAATGGTCAAATATAGGATAGATGATGTTGGCATCCAACCAATAGATTTTTTTAACCACTTCTTTTATGATGGGAATAAGTTGGCATTGATGCTTTATGTTGGCCTTATTATTGTTTCCAAGAAAGATCTTATGCATGCAAATTGAAGAACTAATCCTTTTGATATTAGCCATTAACCAACCTAAGCTTTTTTATGCTCTTTTAGCACCCGAAGTAGACAGTCTTTCTATTCATCACTAAAAGAAAATGAGATAATAACAAGAAAAGTAGAATTTTGGCAGAGAAAAGCATACTTCAAATATGGAAAGAGTTGTTTAAGCTCTAAGAAAGGTAGCTCTTTAATGGAGAGCTTGGCGGATGCATCAGATAAAGGTATCAAAGTTTTAATTTGGAATTTGATCTACTTAAATGTGGTGCATTAAGCAACTTCAAACACTCAATAAACTCATTATCATCTTTATTGAAAGTAGACGCCAATGTTGCCTTTAATTGATCAATAGGATAACGATCTACAAAAACTTTATTTGCTGCACTATCAATGGCATTCACTACAAAACATTCATCAAAGCCATTAGAGAATTTCATAGCTTTAAAAACATTAAAAGTTACCTTTTCATCTTGAACTTTCATGGTAAGTTCACCTTGCTGCATATCTATGAGAGTTCTATTAATGGCTAGAAATATTATCCCTAGAATAATAGGCATTTCACGATCTTCCTCGATATAAAAAACTATGAAATCAGCTAAGAAGATAAATTTCTCTGATTTAACCAAAACATCTTCAACAATGCCTCTTAGATACGTGTAGCATCTATTTGCCAATTGTAAGGTAACTGTAGTGGGTTTTACCTCTCCAAAACCTAGTCTTTTGTAAATGGAAAGATGCATCAAATTTATACTCACACTAAGATCACACAAAGCATTCCCAAAAACTTATCCCGATGGTGCATGACATGGTGAAACTTCCCAGATCTTTGAGTTTGGGTAAGGGTTTCTTTGAAAAATAGCATAGCACTGCACTTTTTAGTAAGTGTGACAGTCTCAAACTCACTCAATTTCCTTTTTTTAAGCAAGATATCTTTCATGAACTTGACATAACCAGGCATTTATTCCAAAGCTTCAACAGAAGGAATACTAATGTGGAGTTTTTTGAATACCTCAAGAAACTTTTAAATTTGATTATCAAGTTTTTGTTTTTAAAGACACCATGGAAAAAACTATCGTGGGTAACCCCTGCAATACTTTTTCAACTTCCTTTGTACCCATATATTTGTCTTTGGACGAGTCTAATTTCTTATCCTCATTCTCTATCTTTTTACCAATCCTAAGTGTGATGGCCTTACAATGCTTTTTTCCATCTCTTTTGAAATTGAGTTTAGTATCATTTATAAAAGTACTCATAAGATGGCTACTAATGGCACTACAAGTGGGCTCAATTGTGTCTTAATATTCTTCATAGATGTTATCTAAACTTGCATAAATTGCATGAACATATCTTTTAGGTATGGCTTTTTTTTGTAAAGCTAGACCTTGGGCTTGGTTAAACGCCTTGGCTTATTGTGAAAATCGAGAAGAAAGCTTGCTTTCTTGTAGAAGAAGGTCTTTGGTTTTGATTCCAAGAGAAGTTTCGATGACTATGCCACCCTGGATCATAGCTATTCGAATAAAGGTTGCTTTGTTGCATGCTATGATTCCCAACATAATTAACTGATTTCGCATAGATCGAGCAATGCTCACTAGAATACCCATCCCCACGTACTTTATAAATCACAGAAGGACTCAGAATTGGATGTACATAAATAGCATCCAATTTTCTTGTGATTTTTAATAGTTGGGCTTAAAATGAAGTAATGGCATTAGTTTCATAAACATTCGTAATTTTTCTCGACAAACTTTTTTCGGTGAACCATTGATCATTATTATAAGCCATCTCTTCAAGTAACTTTATCAAGAGACTTTCCCATAAGTGCTCCACCTACTGCTGAATCAATAATAGTTTTTATGTGATTATCATTCCACTATAAAAAGTTTGTACTTGAAGCCATTTAAGGAGACCATGATGAAGACATCTCCGAAATGAATACTTGAATCTTTCCCAAGCCTCATAAGAGGGATTTTGAATCATATTACGTAAAAGAACTGATGTCATTCCTTAACTTTGTTGTCTTGGCCAAAGGAAAATATTTGGTAATAAACTTTTAAGCCAAGTCATCCTAGGTGGTGGTAGAGCTAGTTAGAAGTGAATTAACCAAATTTTCACCTCATCTCTAAGTAAGAAAGGGAAGAGTCTCATTTTATTACATCATCCAAAACTTCAATATGTCTGAAAGTATCACATATCTCTAGAAAGTTCACAATATGAATCTTAGGATCTTCCATCCAAATTGAAATACTGTCTGGATCATTTGAATAATGGCTAGCTTTATCGTAAAATTATTAGCTTTAATGGCAAGCCTTCAGATACTAGAATAAAGACCTTACATGAAAGGGACAACAAACTCTCGTAGATGCTTTTATCTTCTTCTTCAGCCATTGTATTATTTTGAGTCAAGGCTTGTAAATTCTCCCTTTGATATCAATGAAAGTTCTTTTGGGTTTTGGATCAAAAGGGACGAGTTCAAAGTTTCTCACTTTTCACATCGACAACCATATGTACCTAAAAAAAGAAAGTTTGAATTAAGATTAAAATTGGTTGGTATTAATATTATTAAAAATTAGTAAAATAATTTTCCAGCAACGACACCAAAAATTTGTTGTTGATTTTCACTATTCAAGTTCACCTATCGTAACAAGTAATATAGTTATAAAGTAAAGTATCATTCCTACAAGGAATTTTACTAAATTCACTAATTACTAAAATTAAAACAATTCAATCTTATCCAAATAACGAATTAAAAGTTTGCAAAACAAAATTAAAATTAAACTAAAATTAACTAAAATAACAAGCAAAAAAATTAGAGAGGGTTTACATAATCAATGAGAACAAGCTTAAGATTATAATTTCTCTCAACACTTTATTTGAACCTGTTTTACCTCTTTTATCTTAACTAACAATAATGAGTTGTTAACATAGCGTTCTAATTTATTTATAGGTATTTTCTAATGGTTTTTAAAAATATCTCTATTAACCGATTTACTATATTCAAATGCAAATTGAATTAAAAGAAACTCATTAAACGTAAACTCTAATTCAGTTACATATGGCATACTCGTATATTCTTATCTAACAAGCTAATTATTTATCCTAATGAATGAAGATGAAACATATGTTATTAAATCCAAATCTAAACATAAAATTCCCTTTTCCTAGTTCATTAAGGTTACCAAATCAATCTAATTGTATGCCAAATAATGAAAAGCATAAAAAACAAAATTGAAAACAACTCAAATCTCATTAAATCAAGAAAAGATAAAAAAAAATCCAAACTATATGTTGAATTCCATTATAATCCTAGAAAAATATATGATTGAATAAAACACAAAACACTAGAGTTTCACCATCATAAGCAGTACAATAAAGATAAAAAAATTAAAGGAAAAAAAAACTAAGAGTTATCAAGTCTTAGTCTTCAAGCTTCTCCAATCCTTTTTCAATTACAAAGTCTTAATGACTACTCTATTCTATAAAAATCTAAAAGAAAAAAAAGCTATAAAGTATCTTTAATATCTCTAATTCTAATCCTAAGAGTCTTATATATAGCCAAAACGTTAAAGAGAAACTTAGCATGCACATAGCTTGAACAAATTATTTTTGGAAACTCCCAAACCAGATCCTCTTTGCTTAACCAAGTCTAATTTGCTTCTTTATTAAGTTGTTTTATTTTTACAAACTCTTTTAGTTTTGACCTATATAAATATGTAAAGCATTTAAATAACTATGTAATTTAAATATAAGGAAAGCAAACAAAACTAATTTAAAAGCTACTAAGAATAAATAAAATCTAAATAAAAATCTGTCAGACTTAGCTAATTTAATGCATATAATGAGACAAGATAACTCTAATTTATAGAGCTGTCAAGTCCATGCCTCAATGTTCTTCAACCTATTTAAGCAATCAGTGTATGACAACTCAGCAACAGTAAATTGATCCAGGAGTCTTATTCGAATTATGCAACATTTTTCAACATATAGCACCCAAATGGCATCTCATCGACCAATTAAAAATATAAATCTTTCATGCTCCTTGTAAGTGCAAAAAATAAACGATTAAATAAATTTTTTCTTACATATAAGCTATATCAACAAATAAAAATACTAAAGCTTACCTCAAATTTCTCATAACCATAACATTTTGCCAACAATTGCAACTTCCATTTGTTTTGAATGTTGATTCCACACTATAATAGTATAAATTTTCACTAGTTGATTTCTTATTTTCACCAAATTAAACAAAAAGAACCAATTTCACCTAATTTTTTTCAATAATCTTTCTTCCAATCTAGAAAAATTGGAAGAAATAAAGAAAAAGAAAAATAATTGGCAAATAAGAAGGACAAGTGACTTTCACATGACACATAGCTAAAGACATGCAAGTTAATGACGGAATATGTGATAAGATAATTATGTATCACATTTAACACATTTCTATCCACATGTATATTTATGAAGTTTATACTTTTAAATTTAATAAAAAATAGAAATTTAGAATACCTCATGAAATAATATCTTTTTAATAAAAATTATTAGGGGTTTATCTTTATGAAATTGGCAATAGAGTTTTTTTTTTTACTTAGTAAGCAGATTAAAGATTACCTATTTAGACAAAACACCTACCATATTAGATCTATCCAAACATTAATCAATGCAATTACAAAGTAACTTGATCCATTGCATGCATGTATTTGTTTTTTTTTTTCAAGGTCACTTAATTGAGACTGTCAAAATTCAAGTAATTTTGAACAAATAGCATTGGATATTTTAAACACATACCACATGCTTCTTTCCTTTTTCTTTTAATTTTATTGGTGAAATCCAAATACTTTAATCACAATGTATTAGATAATTTATTAATCGTACAAATATATAATATTTCAAGGTAATTCTTTGCTTGGTAAATTTTGACTGATATGGATATCTACATGAAAGACAAGCATAAATGACGTTATATCTTATCAACTATAGATTTAATTGTTTATCATATAATCTTCCATATTTAATAAATACTACATTTTCTCAAAGCCACAAAATTAAGTTTATCCAATTTCTTTCTTAAATCTAATTAAGGTTAACTTTCACATTTTCCAAAAATAAAGATGTATCTAAGTCTTTTACCTAACAAACATTATCCTTTCACTCACTATTCAAAGTTTCACATCAAGCATTTAATCTAGATCAAATTACAATTGTAAATCAATCTACAGATATCTTTTTTTTTTAATTTAAAAAATCTCGAATATGATTTTTTCTCTTCATAAATTTCCTCATAATTTTTTATTATAAGAAATCATGCTTCTAATAAATTAGCTTTTCAACTCCATAAGAGGATTAAAAATTGTCACATAATTTTTTTCATTTGGCTTCCTTTTTTTAGTGTACTTTCACCCTTTAAACCTTGCTTGTGAAGTTTAGAAACTCTAATAACAATGTATTAGATAATTTCCCAATCATATATATATATAT
>JBBYHO010303048.1:0-86964 GCA_038382025.1 Adansonia gregorii | reverse complement strand
CTAGGCCTTCTTGACATCCTTAAAATACTTTTTCGCCAGGCGACATTGTCCCCTTTTACGTCGATGCTCCAGATTGTTAAAAAAAATAGCCCAGACAAAATAAAGTGTCTACAATATTGTTATATTTTATATTAATAATTTAGATGAAAATATATTATTTTATTTAAAAAATTACTATCTTAGGCTAAGCCAGGCCAAAACTTAAAATTTGAGACCCTAGGCTAGAACCCATTCGATAGACCCTATCAGGCAAGGTAGGCAACCCGACCCATGGATAGGTCTAGTTGGTAGTATAAGTCTAATGTATGATTTTTTTTTCATTTTTGATATTGTATTATCCATTATGGCTTTCATATTTTTTTTTAATTTACATTATTACTTTGTTATATTATTATCATACTCTAATTATCATTACTTGAAATAACAACAATACAATAAGAATAATATTTAAAAAAAATTAAAATTTCACTACTAAAATACATAAATTCTTTATATTCAATGAGTTTAACTAATTAAATTAAAGAAAATGTAACAAATGGATGATATACTCCATTGACAATATTTTTAAAGCTCATGATATGATTTATGCTTTGATAAATTATTATTTCATCATTTATTAAATATAAATTAAGCTTGTAATATTTAATTAAATTATTAAAAATATTAAAATAAAATTGATAATTAAAGTTTTTTCTTTATAAAAAAATCATCATTTTTATTTACAATTTCATCATTTTTATTATTAGTATTAAATTTGGGTTTAGGTTTGGGCTTTTTGACTTTTTGGTCAAATTAAGTTTAGTTCATGCTCAAGCTTAGGTGTTTTAGGGCAAGTTTTTGCGTTCGAGCTTATTTTGCTAGCTCTACTATGCTCTAGGTGAATATTGAAATTTTCCATCATACTTTATTTTGATTGATATTTATTATTATACTTTTAGATTAAGTGTAAACTCGCTATTATAATTTAAACTAATATTAAATTTTACCACTTAACTTTTGTTTAATTGAATTTTTTTCAATAATTTTTTTTGATTGAATTTTGTCATTCAACTTTAATTTTGTATGATTTTAAGACAAAATTTAATAAAAATTTTCTTCAAATATTTTATTTTAATAATGATGGTTTCATAAATTAATTAATAAAGGTGATAAAAACATAAACTTTAACTATTTTATAAAATAAAAATTTTATGATAGTTTTTTAATTTTTTATACATTAATTTTATTTTCAAATCCTTCAAAAATCAAATTTAAGTGGAAAATTTTAATCAAACATTAAAGTTTAGTGTTAAAATTCAATCAAATAATAGTATAGTGGTAAATTTGCCCTAATCTAAAAAATACAAGGTTTAATATCAAACAAAAAAATATAGTGGCAAATTTCAATATCATCCTATATTATGGTGGCCAATTTACTGATTATCCCTTAAAAATATATAAATATATGAGTGTGTTCAAATATATATAACACTAATTATTAATATATCAAACGTGTCAAAATATATGCAACACTAATTATTAATATATCAAACGTGTCAAAATATACATAATATAAATTATTAGCATATCAGAGTTTATTTAAATTAGAATTTGTAGTCACACTTGAATTTTTATTGTTTCATGAATTTTAAACATATAATTAATATTTAGCAAATAAATTTATATACTTTTTTATGATAAATGTAAAATTAGAACTTTGAGTATGAAACAATTAATGTACACTTTAACTTTGTTTTATTTATTATGAAAACAATTATTTAATAGCAATCTTTGAATAACAAAAATTCTTAGTTATAAATTGGATAAATATAAAAATTTATGATGGCAATTTAATGAACATCAATTCAAAAATTTTTTCATATTTTTATTTTAATATACTAATAATATATAAATATACGAATCTATTGCTCTAATTAAAAGTTATCTCAAACTCATAGAATTACTCAATTTAAAATTTGCAAAGATTGATTTTGAACAACTAAGTATTTTAAGGTTAGTTTACGCAAATTATAAGATTTAGGTACATAGGGGTTTAGAATTGAGTATTTCATTAAATTAAAATTATTGTCTTACTTTCTTCTCAAGATGTTTTTTTATCTTTATCTCATTAAAAGATATTCATATATTCTTTTCGTGTTTGTACTCGTATTATTTTTTTATCATAATTATATTTAAAGTATTATGCAAATTTTGATAGTTCATTTAATATAGATTTTACATTTGTATATTCTTATCATATTTATGTTATTTGCTGTATTGTGTTATATTTAAATTTTTTATGTTTTGTTCGTGTTGTATAATCATATTGTATTTGAAATTATTAGATCCAATTAACACTGTTCTAATAACTCCTAATTTTATGTCATGTGTTGTCACTTTAATATTCATGTTTTTTTTTTACATAATTGTATTCAAAGTATTAGATATTTATATAAGTTTGGTACATTAATAATTTGTTTTATGTAGATTTTGGTATGTTTATATAAATGTGTTATGTTCATATTGTTTTTGATATCGTATTGTATTTTAATTATTTTTCTCATGATGTTTATGTTTTATAATTATATTACGTCTGAAATTACAAGCCTATTTGATACTATTCAAATAACTCTGAATTTTGTGTCACGTGTTATATAATACTTGAAACTCGTTTGTCTCTATTAAATTTGATAATTTTTATATCTACACGATACTTGAAAAGTTATCTTCAAGTAGGGATATTTTGTATAGTTTGTATGAATAATCCAATTTAAACTGAAAGTTCATTAACTTAAGAATTAGATCATTAAATGTACTATACATTAATATTCCATTTTCACCCCCTGTGATTTTGCCTATTGACAAAAAAACCCCTTGTTTTTATACTTAATCCTTTATGCTTTTATATCATCTATCACAACTTAACTCTGTGAAATATTTGCATGAAATCATAATTATGCCTCCTAAACCTATTTAATATTACACCTTTACACTTGTCGGTAAGTTTCTCTCTCTTTTTCTTCTCTTTGATCGACAATATCTGGTTTGTAATTTTTTGCTAGACCTTTGTTTATCAATCGTTCTTGAAACTGTGAAGATGGAACCTATTTCTCAGCCATGGATTCTTTCAATAGATGATCTAGTTTTCATATTAATCCAAATTCAAACCAAGATGTTTAAGCTAAATTCTCTCTCATCTATAACCTTAAATGTTTTCCCTTCTGTCACCACCAACAGATGCTCAAAAGTATGGTGACGGGCTGGCTCTACACTCCCAGCGTTGAATCTAACAATAGTCGATATGGGAGTTTCTCTCAGTATCTTCATTGACCCACCAAGGATTATATTGATTGGATCCAATTCGTTGTTCTTGACCAAACAACAAATAGCATAAGATTGAGCTTAGGTTGTCTTAGAAGCACCCGATTTTAGGCATTTCAACCGTTGATTCATTGAAAAATTTTGACATTTCCTTGAGCCAAGGCTTAGACTTAGAGGTTAAACACGACAATTTAAAAAAGATGTTGAGCCTATGTTGATTTCCTTAGTAGTATCTATAGGTGTTCACATGCTGGATATGGTTGCATTGAGTTCATCTTATCATGACTTTTGTTGTTGCCTATAGTTAAAAATTCATTGGATAATGAAGGTCTCGCTATGAATTATCAGGTATTTTGAACATTTTAACATAATTATTGGTATTTTTAATAGAATTTACGGGTAAAATAATTAGGTTATAGAATTTTAATATGGAATTTGGAATTTCAAGAATTGAGTTTGGTTATTTATTGAAAATGAGAGTTTCAAAGTTTTGTTTAGGGTTCATTAAGAAGAAAGAGAAGAAGAATATGAAGAATAAGGGGGCATTTTTGGTATAAATTTATCAGTCACGGTTAAATCTAACAACATTTCCTACTTTTATCATAACAGCTAAAGCACAAGGAGTTAAGTGTCATACGGGTCAAAGCATAGGAAGTGAAAATAGGTTTTTCCCTTAATGATAATATTATTTTTAAAACTTGCACAAATAATTAAATTAAGCATAAAAATATGTATACCCGTTATGTAGTAAGGGCTTGTTTCTAATCTAACAAATAAAATGAGCTACACGAATAGCTCATATGCTGACACATGTCATCTTTTTTTTCTCCATGAAAGGAAGAGAAATGAGAGAAGAAGAGAAAAAGAAAGAAAAGAAAAAAAGAAAGGAGAGAGACATAGGAAAATTGTTTGTTCATATTATTTTTTGAGTGTTTAAAATAGTATTAATTTATATAAATTTTTACACATATTTTAACACATTCGTTTATTTTTGTCATGTTATGTACTTTTCTTATTGTGTTTAAATTATTTTTCCTATGTTGTATTTGTATCGTGTTTTGAATTATTATACATTTTGCATAGTTTACCATTATATTCAATTTAGAGAAATATTGTGTGCTATTGTTATTTTTTTTATGTTCAAAGTATTATAAATTTTTGTAAATATTTACACATTAATAATTATTTTGTGCATATATTGATGCGTTCATTTTATTTTTATCGTGTTTATGTTATTTTTCTTAAGGTGTTTCAATTATTTTTCCTCTATTGTCTCCATGTCGTATCTCAATTCATCTAATATTTTGCATAATTTGTCATTGTAATTCAATTTAGAGAAAATTTTATGCGTTTATATCATGACTGTGTTGTGTTTCAATTAATGACATATTTTGCATAATTTATTGTAATGATTTTAATTTATAAAACAATTTATTTGTTTGTATGTCTTCGTGTTATGTTTTTGGTGTATTCAAAACATCATAAATTTTTAAAAAAATTATATGTTAACAATTTACTTTTTATATATTTTAAGACATTCATGTAATTATGTTATATTTATGTTATTTTTTAATCCTATAGTGTTTTAATAATTTTCTTATATTGTTTTTGTGTGGTGTCTCAACCATCCTATATTTTGCACATTGATATGATTTTAATTTCAAACTCATTTACTTAAAATTTAAAAATAAATATTATTCAAATAAGTGATTATCATTTAGTATGATTCAACTTAAACTTACGTGATTATTAATCTAATTAAACATTTATAAATATTAAAAATTATAAACTTAGCAATGTTAGACGGAACTACTTTAACATGGCAAAGATAATGTAACTAAAATATGACAGGAATACATGTTTAAAAATATATATAATATAAATTATTAATATATTAAATTTATATAAATATAAAATATTTTTAATATAATTATAATATAATAAAATATATAAATACATAAGTCATCAAATTTAAAAAATTATGCCAGCAAAGAAAAAAAAATTCTAGATAGCTTTAAATATATAGACGAAATGGACAGGGCATCAATTTTTATCTCGCCACATGCTGCCCAGATAGCAGGGAAAATTTAAATTTCAATCTAATCATCCCACCAGGATGAGATGATGATACCTAATGTTCAGTTTATTGAAAAATTACAAAAAGGGTTATACAAATAAAAATATTAATAATTTATAATGATTATCATAAATAATTATTAATAAAAAATATTTTAATTTTTATGACTAAAAATGATGATGAATAGTAAAAAATTTGATATCTCGCCCTATCTAATTCATTTTTTGCAGGTTCTTATATTATTTATTTAAATATTATATTTACTATTTGTAAGAGATTTAGAACAATTTTGAATAACTATAAGATATTCATAATCTGGATATGTTTTGAGTTTGGTTCGAATGGTGTTGGATATAAGAATAAATCATTCATATCCCTTTATTTATGGGAATAATAGATTAGAATATCCGACGATATCTAATATCTATTTATATATTTATTTATTATTTAATTTTATATATTTTTTTTAGAATATAATTTAATAAATTTAAACATCTAGAGAGTTAGGATTAAATGCGAATTTGTGAAAAAAATTTTGAAAAAAATTACAAAATGAATTAACAAATCAAAATCATTTATTATTTATTTTCATTATCATAAATAATTATTAATGAGCTAAGGAAATTTTTTCTTGCAAAACGTGTATAAGATAAAAATGTTATTATCTACTATTATTACAATAAATAATTACGAATAAAAAAATAAAAAAAATATATGAAAAAGGATTTTACAATTATTTTTATCCTTTAAGAATAAAAACAAGAAATACTATGACGAGTTATTTGTCAGTTTGAACTCGACAAATGAAGAAAATAAAATCTGATTAGTAAAAGAGAAACTTAAATTTTATTTTTTTATAAATTTATCATTTGATCTTAAGAAAAATTATTTTTATAATTTTATATTTTTATGGAAAATTAATTTAGTAATACATTTTTTAATTGTGAGAAAGATGTATTTTGAAATACTTAATTTTTAAATTAAAAAAATAATTATTTTAACATATAGAATATATATTAAAATATTTAAAAATATATTGAAATGAATAATTATTCTTAATATAATTGAAATTATAGAATAGAATTCAATTTTTAGCGAAGCTAGAAAACCATTATGGTGTTAATATAAAACTACCCCCGTCTTTTTTTTTTTTTTAAGTTTAGAAAGAATTACAAAATAGATTGTTTAGTAAAACAATTCATTATTTAGGTCATTTTAATAAATAATTACATATAAGGAAAATTTAATTTTTGTACAAAAATTAGAAAAAATTACAAGCTTAATTAAGAAACCAAAAGTATTTATTATTTACCATCATTATAATAAATAAATAGTTATTAATCTGTAAAGAGAATAAAAGAAAATTTTTTTGAGAGATGTACAAAATATATTAATTAACTAAAAATATTTATAATACTAGTATTATAATAGACGATTATTAATAAAAATAATAGAAAAATATTTGTATCAGGAAAACATTTTAAAATTATTTTTTAGATTAATATACAATTTGGTCCTTATATTGAGCCTGTATCACAATTTGGTACTTATTGCAACATGCCCCTGAGAGTTCTTCGTGGAGTGGGAAGCGTCCATTACATAAAATATAAAGGAAATGAAAAGAATTCTTGACAGGGGAAGTGTGCTCTCAACTGCGACTCTTCCTTTGTAACCTAAAGGGGGGACAACTAGACTAGTTACTCGTTTAATCGATTTTAGATGGCCACTCTGAAGTGGCCAAAGCTTTTAGTCACCATCGATCATTTGGACTACGCGTGATCGGATGCTTATTAAAACTAATATTTCGAGTTGCAAACTTGAAGCATCGATTCCATGGTCTGCGTGATCCAAAGATTCATCGGTTGTATTCGGGAATTAGTTACACACAGGGAAGCACAAACATTCCCGTGATGCCCAAAATCACTACCTTCTAGCTATGTTCTGCATTGCTTCGATTTCTTCAATTTTACTTGTTATTATTTCGATACAATCCTCCTTTAATGCATGAATTTTGTATAAAATAGTAAATCTAGGTTCTAAAGAAAATTTTAATCCCATGTGCTCTTGGAGAGGTGGGAAACATAAATATTTTTTGGGAAAATAATCTTCATATTTAACTTTTAAAAATCAGATATTTCATGTCAAGTACTAGAGAGATACTTACATGGAATACTGCCTTATAATTTTCTAAAATAATTTGAAAATATGAATGCAGAATGGACAGCACAAAGAGAAACACGTTAGTAAGATGAAAAATGAGATAATGTCTCGTAAAAGAAATCATATAAAAAGGGAAAGGGGAAGGACAATTGGAATGTATCTCGTAATTGTTATCAGTTATCTAGAAATAACCAAGTTAATAATTTTTTAGAAATGTTTGGATTTATAGATTGACTAAAGCTTGAAAAACATGTTTGGAATTAAAAAAAATCTAGTGAAATCCAGGTGAGGAAAATTTTAATTTTTAAGTGAACTTTCAAAAGCAAAGTTAAAGTATCTCCTTAGGAACTAGGGTTGTAGTATCCTCGAAGGTGGAAATTTTGGTAATTTTTGGAAAGATAGGATTAAAATACTTAAATTGATAAAGGTTTAGTAACTTCTTGATAATATGACATTTCTAAAATTTTCAAGAAAATTGATGATTTTTATTTAAAAATGAAAAATTGACAAAATAGGAGTGGTGGAATTTGAAAAATTCTTGTGCCCTAATCTGTGCCTACGAGGGCTGACACATATATTTTTAACTCAACTGAGTTGGTCGAACTCATTTGGAGTTATTTGAATCCTTAAAGTGGGAATTTCATAAAATCAATTAATTTTGGTAAATGCTAAAATAAGGGACAACATTGTGATATTCTTGTTTTTTATTTTATTTTAGACTGGTCTTTTAGGGTTCATGTGAGGTATCGTTAGAAAGGTGACTCAGTAAAGTTAAATTTAAAAATACTCTAAAAATCCCAAAAAATCCCTTTCTCGAGGAAATAATTTTTGAAGCTTTAATATGACACTAAAAGCACAAGCAGGGGAAAAGGAGTAGCAAAAGTTGAAAAATCATACCCGACTCATTTAGAATTGTTAAATCACAAACAATACCTTTTTTGAAAGGGAATTTCTCAAACTTTTATGAAAAATGTTTCAAAAATGTAGAAAAATCACTAGTGGGCTGAAATAGCCTAAACAGAATGCAAATCACTAATTCTAAAGGTTCTAGACAACAATGGTTCAAAAAATTATAACTCCTTCATCCATAACGATCTAAGGGCAAACAAGAACGTTGGAAAGATAATTCAATGCCTTTTTAGTGAAAAATATAAAAAAATCATGAAAAATAATTTAATGATTGAAAATGATTTTCTTAGTCGTGGTCGTATTGCTATAAGCACAAAATAGTGAAAGTCTAAAACTTCGTATGAAAAATGTTTCAAAAATCTAGAAATATCATTGGTGGGTTGAAATGGCCTAAATAGAATGCAAATCACTAATTCCAAAGGTTCTAGACAACAATGGTTCAAAAAATTATAACTCCCTAATCTAGAATGATCTAAGGGCAAATGAGACCATTGGAATGATAATTCAATGCCTTCTTAGGGAAAAATATAAAAAATTCATGAAAAATAATTTAATGTTTGAAAATGATTTTTTTTTAGTCATGGTCACATTGCTATAAGCACAAAATAGGGGACTTTCTTGATAGAACTAAACTCGGGCCATAGACATTTGAATATCTGTGACAAAAGGAGGTCAGTGACAGTGGCTTCACAAGCTCATTTGCATAATCCAAAGGTAGTTTAGGATCGTGAAACAGCCCATTAACCATGTTAGAAACCAAAGACTCTAGACACAAGACCAAGTTATTAGTAATTTAGGACAAGCTAGAAAAGACCTATAACATTTAGCTTTATTTAACCTTTAATACAAACATTGAAAGCTTAATTTTTCCCAAGATTGGAGGACTAATTGATAGAAAATATTAGGTCCATCTCGACCCTTACTTATTAAAGTTAACATGAACCTAACTTGAGGAGGTTTAAAAAATAGATTTTAGTATATGAACAAGACATCAAACAAACATCTTTAATCATGTAAAACACTTAAGCATGACATCAAATGATAAAAACATGCTAGAATGCCGACACTCTATTTTTTTGAGCCAAGTTCTAACATCTAGGGACTTAATTGAAAAGTAATAGAATAAAATAATAAAAATAAAATAGGGACAAATGCCATGTGCCATGTCGCTAGAAACTATTAGGCAATATGACACTAGGCAAAAAATTTTTTGGGGAGGGTTTGAAATGCCTAGGGATCGTATGAAAAAAATGTAAAAAGAACATCAAAGGTCATTATTTGGAGCATTATCAGGTCTATTTGAAAAAGCACTAATTAATCATCCATCATTCTTAGCTGAGGTGAGAGGTTTAAATAGCCAAAAGTACATGAAAGTCATATTTATGCATTAAGGTATCAATACAAGGCTTCCATCTCACCAAAAACTCAAATTTACACATGTTGTATTGATAAAGAGGGTTATGTATTGATACTCGAGATGGAGTATCGATATCAAACTAATTAAAATCATGACTTTTGGCCAAATGTATCAATGCACAAGTAGGAGTATCAATATAATTCATGTGATACCGATATAAACCCTTCCAGTCTCGAGACTGGAAAGGAATTTTCATTCTTGTTATCGATACAGGCAATTTTATATCAACACTAGAGGATAAAGTTGGTTCTTGGTATCAATACGAAGTTCATTATATCGATACAAATAGAAATTTTTGCCTAGTTCATGCCATTTTTCAACATTTTCACCATTGATCTAGAAATATAATTTGAACATATTTTTGGCACCCAAAACCATCAAAACTCATACTAGCCTTTAACATTGGACTTATGATTGGGTTTAACAAATTTGTGAGGCCTCAAATGGCTTAAAACTTTGCATGAAATATATAGATTATTCAAGGGCAAGATTGGACTTTCCCTATCTATAAGCTGTATGCAATAATCTGCTTCACCACCTTAGCTACAAGATCTAATGGAAACTTAGCCATTTAGGCATAGTACCTAGAGTTGTCCTCATAGTACATGAGGAAAATTAAAAAATGCCTTTATTTTTTTACTCTTGAACCTTGGTTGATCATGTGCATATAACAAACAAAAAGGACTTATATAGACACACTCAGCTTTCACATTCTCAACAACTTTTTCACATTCTCTTTACATACCATAGCCTCAAAAAAACCTTAAAGACTTCTATTTTCGTAGCCCTCCATACTACCTAGAAAAAACACCTCTATAACATTTTCTTAAGCCATTTTTGCTGATTTCTTCTTGCTAACTCATAGCAAGTGAGCAAAAACTTTAAGGATAACTTATTTAGCTTGAAAAAAACTCACATTTTGGCAAAAAAAAGTTATTGAAATTATTGGTAGTATATTTTCTTTACTTATTTTCTTATTTTGTTGCCATTTTCATGTGTTTCATCATATTAGTGACCCTTTTGATGCAACAATGACCAGTTTTAGGCTCCATGCATTCCCATTGATGTCTTCTTCATGAGCATATGATTTTGCTATGTTTTCATGCTTAAGAACCATGTCTTTTTGTTGCCTATGATTTTGCCCATGTCACAAAAGCATCTTCTTTTATGCTCATATCGTATTCCATGCCTCGATATATATTTTTGGGCATGTTCATGGATTTTCTCAACTAAAAATCACGCTTTCATGCTATCATGAAATCTCTATCAAATGTTCATGTCATGAAATACCATCTTTCATGGTCATGTTAGGTTTTATGTCTCATAAACTTATTCAAGTACATGAATCATTCATATAATATTTTTAGCATTTTTAATATGTTTTTTTTGATAAAAATAGTACCTTGTTGATATCATTTGATGCCATGTTTAAGTGTTTTACATAATTAAAAAAGCATTCTTAATGCTTGTATTTGGTGTTTATTTGCTGTATGAATCTAATGTTTAAGAAAAAACCTAAAGTTAAGTCCATGTTTCCTCTAATAAATGGAGATTAATATGGATTTAATGTTTTCATTAATTGGTCCTCCAATCTTAGGGAAAATCAAGCATTTAATGTCTAAATTCATGTTAAATGAGGTTAAAAATTTTGGTTTTCAAAATAAAATAACTTTTTTCTTATTTTAAGATGTTTATGCCTTGACCTTGACTTTAATACACTTGTTTATGACATGTTCATTGGGTTGTTTCATCATCCCAAACTACTTTGGGATGGTATAAATAAGCTCATGAAGCCCATCCTACCCATTCCTTTCTGCCATAGATGTTTGGATGTCCATGACTAAAGTTTAGTCCTAAAAAACCTAAAAACTAGCCATCAAGCCCATATTGAATGATTAAAACTCATGTATACAGAGTCTTAAGAACAAACACTTTAAAAGAACAAGGAACTGCAAGCTCAGATAATAGAACTAAGTTATTGTTTGATCCCCTAAAAGATAATAGGTAAAAAGTACTATTAAGATGGCTGAAGGGCCAACTAATCTCGAGAGTAACCAAAATGGTGGCATTGAAGACATCAATGCTCAAGAAGGGGCATCACAAGAACAATAACCTCTAACAGCATCAATCCTATCAGCTTAGTTGTTCATCTATCTAAATCTGATATCTGCACCCTATTTAATTCATGGGTACTAGGTTGTAGGTTTTCTCTAGTAAGGCTCTTAGTCCTAGACCTTGATGAATAGGTAGAGCAAGAGAAAGTTAAGAAGTTTTCTAAAACTATGAGGACCAAAGCAAGTATCAGTTATTGGAAAAACACATCAGGCTTATGAAAGGTAATAACAAACTCAGGATCATAGATGCAAAATCTCTAAGTTTAGCCTCTAATCTCATCATCCTACCTACTAAATTTTAAAAAATACAATGAAACTATGATCTCGCTGCCTATTTTGGTATGTACTATAGGAAATTTCTTGGGTATAAAGAGAATGAGAAGCTACTAATACAAGACATATTGAACGGAGCAGTCGTCCATTGGTACATAGGGCGTAACTTGTTAAAGTTCACTCATGGGCAAATCTAGCACGTGCTTTCCTTGATGAGTACAAACATGTATCCAATTGGGCCCTAGATTGCCTCTCTTTCCTTAATATAGAGAAAAAGACTATCGCCACATGCCCACCTTTAAAACTTCAGATGATCTGAAGGGCATAGTGCATTTGACCTAAAAATAAATGATGGTTAGTCATGGTTGAGCCTTTGAGTTATCCCTTGGTCGGGATTTGGATTTTTCATAGTAATATGAAGAGGAGAGAGATCATAGAATGAATCACTTAACCAACTAGTCTCAGATAGCCACCATGAAGTGGCCATAAACTTAGAGTGACCACCGATCATTTTGGCCTAGGCAAGATTAAATGCCTATTGAAAGCAATATTCTGAGTTACGAAACTTGAAACATCAAGTTCAAGGTTTACAAAGACTAGAGATTCATTGGTTAGGTTCAGAAGTTTGTTACGTACAGGGAAGGATTACCACCTTCATGATGCCCAAAATTCGTACCTATTAATTATGTCTCCCTTTAGTCTCGGCTCAATCGATTCCATTTGGTCATTATTTATATATAATTCCCTTTCATGGATGAAGTTTTGTAAATCGTAGAGCCATTTTTTTTGAAATTAGATCACCAGTGCACCTCAGAGGTGCAAGGAACAAATGGAGTTTTTATGATAATAATGTTTAGATTAAGTTCTAAAAATTTTGATATTTCGTATTAGACACTGGAGAGATACCAGCATGAAACATCACCTTGTACATTTTATTAGAAAATGAATTTTAAATATAAATACATGATAATCACTACAAAAAGTAAACATGTTAGTAAGGCAACCAAGAATATAACAATATCATAAACAAACAATCACAAACAAAAGGGCATAAAAGAATGGATGGTCAGGATGTGTCTAGTAATTGTCTTTGATCATTGATGAATAACTGGGATGACAATTTAGAGATAGGTTTGGATTCGATGACAATTTGAGGGACAAAAAAAGATTTTAATCAAAACAATCCCATGCATTCAAAAAAAAAGAAATTTTTTTTTATTTTTTTAGGTAAAAGTAGGACTGGAATATCCCCTCGAAGAGGTGGGGTTACAGTATCCCTAAAGATAAAGTTAGGAAAATATTTAGGAACAAAGAGAAAATTTAAATTTTTAATGAAAAATGAGGTTAGAGTATCCCCTCAGAATAATGGAGAAGATGAAAGTTTCAATAGTTTTGATAAAGATTAAGAATCTTAAAGGTGGATCCGAAAGGGAAATTTAAGTTTTGAGTTTAGACAGGGTTAGAGTGTCCTTTTCGGAGCAATAAAGTTGGAGTATTTCCATTAGTGAAAATTTTAATATAGAAGAGAGAGATAATTAGTATGAAATCATTTGTTTTTGTGTTTTAGCCTTGATCAGAGTCTAAATGGCTTATGTTGTGGGGGGAACCAATCAGGTGCATATTAAGATATTCAAACGTTTCGATAAAAGTAGATTCGAAGCTTAAGTTAAAAATAGAGGATAGCATCGTGTTATCTTTCTTCTCGAATTTATTTTGGATGCATTATAAAGTACCTTTGGAAAGATGACTCGATAAAGTTTAATGTCAAAAGATTTTATAAATCCTAAAAAATCATTTTCTAAGTGAAATTAATTTTTGGAGTTAAGTTTGTCTTTACATTTTAGCATATGCAGGGGAAATAACATACTGAACTTTGAAAAATCATTTCAGGCGAGATTGTTAAATTATGAGCAGCATCTTTTCATAAAGGGAATTTTGTAAACTTTTTATGAAAAATATTAAAAAAAATTAGAAAAATAATATGATGGGCCAGAATGGCCCAAATAGAATATCTCATGCTGGTTCTAGGGGTCCCAGACAACAGAGGTTCAAAAAATTATAACTCCCTTATCCAAAATAGTTTAAGGGCGAACAAGACACCACTGGAAAGGCACTTCGATGCCCTTTAGAGGAAAAATATCAAAAAAAATAAGGAAAACATTTTATGGTTCAAAAATGATTTTACAAACTTAGACTAAAATGTTGCTAGAGCAAAACATGGGCCTATTTAATATTTTTAGGCCTTTTTTTAAAGATAAGGTTAGGTCTAGGATGTCTAAACATCTATGAAAGAAAGTAACGTAGGCTTTACAAGTTCATTCCATAATCCCAGAGTAGTTTGAGATAATAAAACAACCTATTGATCGTGTCACTAAAAGGGATATGAGACTCAAGATCAAGGCTTAATAATTTAACAACTAAAAAAGGATCATTTTTTCCTTTGAAAAATAGCATCTTTGAACTTATTTCATAATGAATCCAGAGCTGATATATTGATTTGTCCCCAAGATTGAAATATCGATTTTATGAAAACATCCATGCTATTCTTCATCTATTAGAGGTAGCATAAAACTAACTTGGGGATTTTTCTTAAAATCACGTTTTTAGGAAACAACAAGCATTTCTTACAAGGATGTCATGAACAAAATACAACACATACAAAGATGAATATGGACTAAACATGCAGACGCATAAACATGACATTTTGACATGGAAATGGTGATAAAAGAAATAAGAAGAGGGTAAATAATGTGCATGGAAATGATATGAACATATTTAAACATAAGAATGCATGCTGAAGTTGTCAAGACAACATATATACGTCATGAGACTCCTTATAATACAAGAAAATGTATGTACATACATAAAGCATGTTAAGGTGAACATTTAAATATGACATGAATATGTAAACATAAAAGAAAATGGTAAGAAATGCATAAACAGAGGCTGTGATAATGATAAAGATGAAGCATGGCATATTTCCATATCCAAATAGCATCAAGGTATCAAGAGGGTCTTCAAGATCCTAAGACTACATAACTTAGCCAACAATAATGCATGAGAGTCCTATGATGGTCATGGCAACATAAAAGGTTCGTTAAAATGGTATAGATGATAAAAATAGAAAATGTATGGAAAAGGTAAAAAATATACCAAAAAGCTTGAACTTCTTTTCCTTTCCTAAAGCAATGACTTTAAGCTCAATTTCTTCCATCTTTTTGCTATTATTTAGTAAGAAAAGGATGAAAGGAAGAAATTTTATGGTAATATGGTGGTTGGTGGGTATTTTGAGGGTGAGAGTGTATGAAAGGTTAGGTTTTTAGAGGTTTTCTAGTGGTAGTTTTGGAGAGCTATGGGAACGGAAGAAGTTTAAAGGTGAGAGGCAATAAAATAATGTTTTCGAGAGAGTTTGGGGCTGGTGATTGTTGGAGAGTTCTTGAAAATAGATTGAGCTTTTTAAGATTGCTGGAAAGCTCTTTGGGAATAACTAGAAGTTTTCTTTTTTTTGGGGGGGGAAATGGCTAGAGAGATTTTTTTTTAGGTAGCTAGAAGTCACTTTTATTCAATGCTCAACCATTACTTTTAGAAGACAAAGCAAAGGCATTTTTCATCTGTCCTCTCTACACCAAGTGACATCTCTAGCTACTATGCTCAGTTGCTTTTCTTTCTATTGGTTTTACCATGCTGAGCAGGAAGGCAGAAAGGCTGTGATAGCTCGTAGCTACAGATCTGCCTGCCATGCCTTCTTGCAACCATATATATTATGAAAGTGGCCCTTCTCATTGGCTATTTAGGCTCTCAAAATTGGTTTAAATTTGATCATAGGCCCTAAGTTGAGGTTTGCAATTTATAAGAATTTTTTACTACAAGAAAACATGTTTAAATCGGACTTTCGAAGGCTAAAAAATGGTTCAAACTTGGCAAAAATGCCTTGGTGTATCAATACAAAACATTTTGTATTGATACACAAGGAAAACTTTACCCATGAGTATTGATACAACGAGGTGTGTATCAATGCTAAAAGCAAAAAATTATTTCTAGTCTAAAGATTTAGAGGCTTGTATCAATACTTCATGGATTTGTAACAATACTCATGCTTATGTATTGATATATTTTGCCAAAAATCACAACTTTAGCTATTATCGAGGCCTGTATCGATACAAACATGCTAGGTATCGATGCCACACCTTAGATATCAATTCCAAACCCTTTTGTATCGATACTACATGGGAAAATTCATGTTTTTGGTGACTTAAAAGCCTCTATCCATATTTACACACCAATAAACTCGTACGTAACTGTGACTTCTCAATTTACCTTAACTTGGTCATAAACAGTGGGAAATTGATCCGTGTACTCATTTGAATGACTTTCGTGGCACCTGAAAAATGGCTTTTGATGCTTCATTTACATTTTTCTTTAATATGACCCATAGGCATTTTAGATTTTCCAAAAAAAGATTTTCCTGCCTAGCCCTGTGTCACCTAAGAGTGCTTGGCAACACAACATCCGACAGTCACCCCTCAGTTTTTATTTTTTATTTTCTAGTTTTACATTTTTCAATAAAGTTTAGGATGCCAAAAGATGGCCCAAACAAAATGGGGTGTTTACAGCTACCCTATTTAGCCATTGATAAGTATTAGGAATAAGGCAAAAAAAAGAGGCAACATTTTGTTCGAGTAAGATGATGGTTCTGTGTGCCTACAAAAAAGTAAAGAGCCATTTAGTATTATGTTGAGATAGGCTGAATATATCTACATAAAAAAATTTCAATGAGTTTTGTAGGGTTTGACCTTTTACTAGGTTTTTTTCTTTAACCCGAGACAGATACCACAACTTGTGTAGGCTTTGATGTGGATTAATATGGTGCCACTAGCTTGTGTGGGCTTTGTGGTAGGTAATAAAAGGCATCCAGCTCTTCGTGGACTAAGGTAAATAAGTGCTACTAATTTGTATAAGCTCTATGGTAGGTAAAAAAAGGCATCCATCATGGACTAAGGTCAACAAATGCCACCAACTTGTTTGGACTTTGTGGTAGGCAAGAAAAAGCATCCAACTCTTTGTGGACTAAGGTTAACAAGTGCCATTAGCTTGGTGGGCTTGGTGATACGTAAGAAAAGGCATCCTGCTATTTAAGGGTTAGAAGAAAATGAGTTTGGATACCTTTCTTATATGATTTTCAATGAGCTCATAAGGTTAAAGATACTTATTTAAGGCCTTTTGAGGTTTTTCAAAAACCAAAAATTACACCTTTGGTTTCTTACCAATTTGACTTATGTATATCAGAGTTGGTACCTATATGATGCTATATGCTGCATAATGCATGGGGATGCAACTGCTTGTCTAAATGATGCAAGGATAATGACTTTAAAAGCCTAATATAAGGGTCGATTTGGGCCTTTTCTAGCTATTTTCTCTTTCACGAGTTTAGTGAAATGGCTTTTTGCCCCAGGCTTTGTCAATTTTGCTTTGGATTTTCAGAAGCTTTGAATGTAAAGGTTGTCTATCAAAGGTATGGGAGGTTTTTGATTATGAAGAAATGGTTGAGTTTAGACAGCTCATGTATAGAAACTTTTGTTGCATTGAATTTGGAGAGTATGAAGGATTCCACTTGGCTAATTATGATTCAATAGGTGTGTTTGGTGGTCTGATTCAACTATTCTAAACTATGGTTGAGGATAACAGTTTGAAAAAAACTTGGGCCTCTTGTATTTAGGCTAGAGTTTACTAGAATAAGGTTTTGAGC
This sequence comes from Adansonia gregorii, assembly GCA_038382025.1. Classification (NCBI taxonomy): domain Eukaryota; kingdom Viridiplantae; phylum Streptophyta; class Magnoliopsida; order Malvales; family Malvaceae; genus Adansonia; species Adansonia gregorii. The sequence goes on along the minus strand of JBBYHO010303048.1, from coordinate 68,968 downwards.
ATATTTTTAGGGTCCCAAAACCAAATTAATTATGGCCCCAAAAGTTATTTTTAGTCTTTAGACATAAAACAAAAATTTCAGTAAAGTTTTATCTCTTCAGGTATGCTAGGAAATCCTGTTATCAGTTTTGTCTATTTATCAAGCATTATCAATTAAATGATAAAGATGATGCAACATGAAATGCAAGGTTATGAAAAAATTTTACGATAAATCAAGTAATTGTATTTCCTTTATGGAAAAAAGGGAACAAGCTATGACAAACTTTTGAGATTTTAAAAGATTTTGAAATACAAAATAGATAAAAAAAGGTCTTCCTAGTCAATTGACCCTTGATGCTAATGACATGATTCCTCCATTAAGTGCTTTTGGAGATTTCTCTCAAGCAATTAATCCTTGTGGCATTGGCCAAATTATAAAAAACTCCTTAGATTGTCCTATGGTAGGATAGAGGCATCAAAGTTAGGTACTTTCCATTTTTTGGGTATTGGTATGGATGATATTTGGTAGGGTTGGTCAGTGTAGAATAGGTGGATTAGGTTATGATTTGGTGTCTTGATCAGAGTTGTGAATGTAAGGAAAATTGGTTTTGGGCTGATAATGGTTTGGGGTTGACTTGGTTTGAGTGCAAAGGTCTGCTTACTTAAGTCGTTTTCTCGGGTTTTCAACTTAAGCTGGTCCTTTTTTTAGAGAATGAAAGGAAAAAGAGAAATAGGATACCCTTTCGGGGTTTTTATCCTAAAATATTTTAAAACGTAGTGTTTTTTAATAGAATTAGAGTTCATAGGGTTAAGAAGTAGGTCGCTGCCGTCTATCTCGGTTAAGATCAAGGCTCTTACAAAAAATACATGTTTCACCACATATAATCCTTCCCAATTTAAGGTCCATTTTCCTCGAGCATTTTTATGGATTGGGAAAATTTGTTTGAGCACTAAGTCACCTTCTCAAAATTGATAAGGATAGAACTTTTTGTCATGGGCTCTCATCATGCGCTTTTAATACATATGCCTATGACAGATGACTTTGATTTTTTTTCTTCTTTTCAATAAGATTGAGCTACTCATATTGGTTTTTAACCTATTTGGCCTCTTTAAGTTATGATTCTATTAAAACTCTGAGTGAAGGAATTTCAACCTCGATAGGTAGGATAGCCTCAGTGCCATAGACCAAGGAAAATGGGTAACACCTTTAGAAGTTCATACAGCCATGTGATAAGTATGTAAAGCAAAAGGCAACTTTTCATGCCAATCTTTGTATGTCTCAGCCATCTTTTCAATTATCTTCTTAATATTCCTGTTGGCTACTTTAACTGCCCAATTCATTTTCAAACTATATAAGATAGAGTTTCGATATTGAATCTTGAACTGAGAGTAGACTACTTGCATCATTTTACTTTTTGGGCTACACACATAATCAGTGATGATTTGTTCGAGAAGACCTTATCTACAAATGATGTCCCATTTTACAAATTTGCATACAATAGATCTGTTGACATTGTCATAAGAATCTACCTCTATCCATTTGGTAAAATAATCGATAGCAACTAAAATGAAGCAATGCTACTTAGAAGCTTTAGGGTTAATTTTTTTGAACATGTCCATGCCTCATATAGAGAAAGGCCATGAAGCTGTTATAACATGTAGAGGTGTTGGTAGAACATGGACTTTTTCAGCGTAGATTTGGCTTTTGTGGAACTTTCTAGCATAGTCAACACAATCTTTTTCAAAAGTCAACCAATAGTAGCCTGATCACATGACTTGTTTGGCCATTCGATGTCCATAAGCATGCATTTTGCAAATTCCTTTGTGAAATTCTTCAAATATTCTTTCACCTTCATAGGCATCCATGTATCGAAGTAGCACCTAATTCCAGCCTTTCTTATAGAAAACCCCACCGTCCAAAATAAAAGCTCATGGCTAAATGTCAAATGGTTCTCTTGTCAGTTTCGATGGCGTCTTTTGGGTATCATTGATCTTGATGTACTAAGGATGTCATGATACCATGGCAAGCTATCTTTCTCTTTTTTAACATTTTGATTGACTTTGAACATGGATAACAAATGGCCAAGGCATCAGTAATTTGATTTTTTTCTCAAGGTAGGTGTTGAAAATTAATATCATTAAACTCTTTTTTAAGTTCAGAAATCAGATTACCATAGTTGATCAATTAGCATCACGCATTATCCATTCTTCTTTTAGTTGGTAAATGATAAAGGCTAAATCTCCAAATATTTGCAGCGTTCAAATGCCTCTTTCAATGGCTACTTGGAATCCCATGACATAGGCCTCGTATATAGCTATATTGTTAGTGCAATCGAAATTCAACCTTGCAATGAAGGGGTAATGGTTTCCATCAAGTGAGACAAGAATTACCCTAATTCCATGCCCTAATACATTTAAAGCCCCATCGAAGTACATTTTTCAAGATGAACTACACTCGATAGTGTTTTCTACCTCAAATATGCACATCAAATCTTTACAAAAATTGCAAGTTTAAAGGCTGATAGCCATCTGTTGCTTGGCTTGCCAAGAAATCCACTATTGCATTACCCTTTATGGCTTTCTAATTTATGAACACGATATCATACGCAAAAAGTAGGGTTGCCACCTAGCTAACCTCTCTAACAAGGTGGGTCCTTCACATAAATATTTGATGGGATCAAATTTAGTGATTAGCCATGTAGTATGGTACAGCATTATTGTCTTAACCCTTATGTCGTCCAAGCTAGAGCACAACATAGCTTCTCTATAAATGAATAATTATTTTCATATTTAGTGAACTTCTTACTCAAGTAGTAAATAGCTTGTTCCGTTTCGTCTGACTTGTCCTGCTGACATAATACACAGCCCATCGACTTTTCAAACACTAATAGATACAGGATTAACGATTGATTAGGCCAGTGGCACAAGTACTGAAGGGTTCAAAAGGTAATGTTTGACCTTATCGAAAGCCTCTTGGCATTCTTCATTCCATTCTCTTAAGATTTTTTTTGAAGCAGCTGAAAGATTAGATCACATTTGTTTGTCAACTAAGATATGAACTGGGCTATGTAGTTCAACCTTCCTAAAAAGCTTCTTACTTTTTTTCAAGTTCAAGGTGGCGGTGAATTTTGGATGGCCTTGACTTTATCAGGATCAACTTTTATTCTTTTTTTACTCATAATGAAGCTTAATAATTTGTCGGATGTGATGCCAAATGTGTATTTGGCAGGATTTAACTTAAGTTGATATTTGTACAGTCGTTTGAACAGTTTTCATAGGTTGACAGCATGTTCACTCTTTTTTGGCTATTTAACGATCATATTATGCACGTAGACCTCTATTTCTTTGTGCATAAGGTCATGGAAGAATGTTAACATTGCCTTCTGATAGGTTACCCTACATTCTCAAGCCTAAAGGGCATTACTTTGAGCAAAAAATGCTCCACATGGTTATAAAGGTAGTTTTTTTTCATATCTTTAACTGCCATTTTGATTTGGTTATAGCCCGAAAACCTATCCATGAAGGAAAATAATGCATTTTGGCAATGTTGTCTATTAGGGTATCGATATGAGGTAGAGAAAATTATCCCTAAGACTATCTCGATTTAAGTCCCTCTAGTGCATACACATTCGTACTTTATCATCTTTTTTTGGAATTGAGACTATATTAGTTACCCATTCAGGATAGTTGGCTACCTTGAGAAAGCCTACTTCAAATTATTTCTTCACTTCTTTTTTGATCTTCAAAAGCATTTCAAGCTTTATCCTTCTGAGCTTTTGTTTTATGGGCTTACACTCAGGTTTAAAGGGAAGCTTCTGGACCACAATAGTGGTGTCTAATCCAGGCATGTCTTGGTATGACTAGGCAAACACATATTGATATTTTTGAAGGAGACTTATTATTTCTGCTTTAGTTGATAGTTCTATAAAGGTTTTGATCTTAACTTCTTTTAGGTCTTGTTTTGTTCCAAGGTTTATGGTTTCGATGGATTCCTCAAGCAGTAATATATGCTTTCCTTCATGTTCAATTAATCTTAGAAAGTCCATAGGTATAGAGTTCTTTTCAACATTCTCTTCAGACTCGACCTTACTGACACAGATTAGTTGTTTAAAATTGATTCTTGAAGTCTTAGTATGAAAATTCATGTCACCTTCATCAGGGTATTTCAAAATATGGAAAAAAATAATATAAGTGGAAAAATATGTAAAAAAGGGTCTTAGCGTTGACAACAACTATGAATGCAAAGGATGAAATAAATAATGCTTAGTCATTTTCATTGATAACACTTAATAAAAGATGCCTATACAAAGGATCCTATAATGCTTTCAAGCGGAAGCATGCAAGTTTAGTTCATAACACTACTTTAAAATAAACCTGAATAGTATAAGAATAACAGTTTTAGTCTAAACACTCGAAATAAATCTTAAAAGGCACAGACCAGTTTTTAGGCTTATCACTGACATTTTTAACTTATCAATTACATTAATGGATAATTTTTTAAACACCTTGTTTAGTATGAGCATAGCATTTGTGAAACCACTATTCATTTGTCCTCTTAGGAGAAAAGTTTATCAAAGCAATGGAAATATCATTGGTTCATACACCATGTCTTATTATGACAGATGGGCCATCCGTTTTTCACAGTTCTTCTGAGCTTGTTTTCCTTTTTGTCGTGCACTAGGCTTGAATCCCAACCTTCATTTATCAATCTAGTTAGCAATTTTCAAGGCTTTAACAATCCTTTAGAGGCATTTTTTAAGTCCCTTTCTAGCCTAGGCATGCTTATCGACAATTAACTTCAAACCCATTTGAGTGTTCTTTGATAGGCAAGGCTCAACCATTGGCAAGCCTTCCTTGACATAAGTTACGTTTAAAGGATTAGAATAAGGATTCTGGGATATCTTTATCAGGTTCAACATAGAGGGCATTAGTTAAGGTAGCAACAATGATATATTTTTCTCCTCTGATACGATAACTTTGTTCTCAATGATGAACTTCAATTTTAGGTGCAAAGACGATGGTACTGCCCTTGCAAATTGAATCCAAGGCCTTCCCATTAAGTAGTTGTATGATGGAGCAATATCCATCACATGGAAATCAACCTTATAAGCATATGGGCCTATTTGGAGTGGAATGGTGATGTTTCTCACGTTTTGGCATGTTTCATCAAATGTTCTCACAATTATATGACTATTCTGGATATGAGTGCGTCAACAAGGAGCTTCTTCAAACATGACACGGGCACTACATTTAAAGTTGACCCGTTATCGATGAGCACTTTGGGTAAAGTGGTGTCTTTATAGATATAGTGAAGTGAAGTGCTTTGTAGTTTCCTCTTCCTTCATGTGGGATTTTATCATTGCTAAAAGATATGTAATTATCGATAGTGATGTTGCTTACTAGGCAATCCAACTAACTTATAGAGATGTCGGGAAGGAAATAAGCCTCATTCAAAATCTTATAGAGGGCATTTCTGTAAGCTTCCTAATTCAACAATAGTGATAACATAGATATCTTGGCAGATTGCTTGTTCAACTAATCAACGATACTACATTTGCTATACTTAATGAGTAAAAAGAATTCTATATCTTCTTTCTTATTTACTGGATCCTTGACAGCTACCAGATCTAATTCTTGGTCACAGACTTTGATGCTTATAGAATAGGAGTAGCATTTTTTTACTAAGTTTCACTTTTCGATGCCGTTGCGATGTAATACCTACCATTTCAAGTCAAGTGGCTTACATCTGAAATGTCAAAATTAATAACTTGCTGGTTTGATTCTCTAGTGATCAAGGTTTTGCTTTCATATTTCCAAGGAATCACTTTATTTTGCTTATAAAGGAATGGGGATGAAAGTTTAATGATCATCTTTAGCGTAGGCTGAAAAGAGAGAGTTTTAACTTTTGGATAATTATCGAACAAGATTAGTGGCCTCCTAACCCCAAAAGAAGGATTACTCTTTTCTTTTTTCATAGTGTTGATGGACGGTATTATATTTATAGACTCAGTATGCTGGGTTTACTTTTCATCGCAGAATTCGATAATACCTTCATTCATCATCTTTAGAACCATAGCGTAAAACTCTTTACATGTTTGAAAAGTATGGATATAAATAGTATGGAAATCATAAAAGTCATCAACATTTTCCTCCATTTTTTAGACAGCATTAAGCAATTTATCTTGCACTAGGATTTGCCAAACCAAGTTCATGGCGTTTTGACCTTCTTTACGTCTTCTACAACCTCACAGTTCTCTTCAATAACCATTTTACTTCGATCTAACTCGGCATGAGTTTGAGATGAACTGGCTTCAGTGCTTGATTTTGGTTGCTAACTAGCTTTTATTTTTCTTTTTTCCTTTATTTTTATAGATATTTTTTTTGCCCGATTCAATTTTTATGGCCTCATCGATCATCTTATAGAGTATAACTATATCTGTAAAGCTATTTGGGAAGCTTTTTGGCACCTTTTCATAGTATGGATCTAATAATCATCTCTTTATCTATCAATAAGGGGTGAATCTAGGTAGCATTCTTCATCCATCTCGAAGCATACTGTCTAAAACTTTCATTAGCTATCTTTTCCATGCCCATAAGAGATAGATAAATTGAGATCCAGTCATTAAGAGGCCTCTTCTCATCTATGGCATTAATAAATGGATCAACTTGTTCATCCCACTCCTCATAGAACTCAATCTTAGACTGATCCATCATCCCTTGGACCATTTTTAAGAATGATAGGCAATGTTGCAAATCATATCCTCGACTGTAGTGGTAGCAAGACGTTCCAATGGTTTTCTTCTTTTGTTTTTATTATCTATTACTATTCTAACTTCCATGAAAGCTTACCAGACCTTGCTTATTTGAGTTTTGACTTCTTCAATGATTTTTTTGACCCAATGACCTTTCTTATCGATTATCATATTCATTCTTTGCTTGGCATGATTAGAGAGTGGATTGGCTCCAACATTTGATCCAGGCCCTTGTTCAACCTTAATCACTCTTTTTTTCTAATAAGCGCTTCACCTTTCTCTTAAACAAGGTGTAATTCTCTATGGAATGACCTTGTGCTCCAATATGATATTCATAGTAGGCATTCTCATTATACCACTTGGGGTGGTGGTGATGATCTTGGGTTATGAATAGTGGGGCCACTAGTTGTCCTACCAATAAACGAGAGTAGATCTCCTTATATAAGTAGGGAAATGGCTTAAAGTGCTATCTTTCTGAAAGTGCTTATTGATTGTTTAGAGCTCTTGCATTGTTCATAGTGTGAGGTGTGCACTTTGGGCTGCATTTTGAATGGGATTTAGTGCAAAGCTTATTGCTAGAGCGAACCCAATAGCATGAACTGGTTGTGGTGTTGATAACTAAGGGGTAAAACCTAGATTCAACATCTTTGGGAGGTATACAGCCTGGACCTGATATGGATTTTGATTGAATCTGGTATGACTTATGCTAATAGCATTCATCTTCTTCTCTTTATCCTTATTTATTGACTTCTTGAATGGCCTAGGTGATTCTCTAATAGATATCTTACCACTTTTGATGGCATTCTTAATTATTTCACTCGATATAACCATATCAACAAAGTTTTTTATGATGGGTCATTGATTGCCATTTCTTGTTTAGTTAGAGGGGGATTAACTTGAGCTGCCTCCTCTTTCTATCTCTGAGTATATTACCTAAAGCTCTTAGAAGATTTTTCTCCATGTTCATAAGGGAGAGGCGATTCGGGGCCCAATTAGAAACGTGTTTATATTGATTAAGGAAAGCGTGAGCTAAATTTAACTATGTATGAATTCTTATTGGGTCAAGCCCTATGTACCATCAAGTCTAACCTAGTCAGAATGTCCTAAAAGTAATGGATTAGTAGTTTATCGTTTTCTTTATACCAAGCTTTTTTTCATTAGTACACGTGAAGATAGGCAGTACGGTCTATAATTCCATTATACTTTTCAAAATCTAGCACTTTGAATTTAAGTGAGATGATGAGACGAAAACAAGCTCTAATGACTTCACATCCAAGATCCCAAATTTCTCACTTCCTTTAATAGCTCAAAGGTACTCATCTAGTGAATGATACTTGTCCAAGTCTTCATCATTTCCTAAGGACCTCTTTGCTTTTTCTTACTCCATTTGCTTATTAAGGTATGAGACTATAGGCCTCGTCGATGATGAGCCTGTGCCTTGAAATCCTTAAATTAAATGGGATACTGTTGTTGGATTAATGTAAATGAATGGTTGAGTTGGTAGGATGTTTGTTATCGGAGGATGCTACCTATGCAATGGCCTTTCCTGAGCATTGGTGGCTTTAGTACCACCATTCAAATTGCTTTCAGGATTAGCTAGTTCTTTCCCACCTTGACTGTGTTTGTCTGCCCTTTTTCCTTTAATGTATCAGACAACGGCTTGGTTAGTTTGTCAATCTAAGCTTGGAATTCCTTATTCTTATGGAGTGATTACTCTTAAGACTCTCTATACATTAGTTTGAGTCTTTCAATACAGGCCTAGTGATCATTTTCCATTGCTTTTCTATGATTACAAGTGTTATACCAATGGTAAACTATAGGTTTCATGTTTTAAAGCACCTTCACTTTAAATTATTACTAGATTAGACCTTTATGATATGTTCATGCATATGTTTGATGCAATGAAAGTAAATATGCAATCATAAAGATAAATGAATTAATAAAACAATGAAAGAATTATGCTAGATATGCAAATGCAAAATGGACAATTAGATTAAGAGGTAGCTCCACTAATAGTGTCTTTCATTAAAGCAACAAAATGTCCTAATCACATATGATTACATTTGAAAATGCTTGACATGGTTACTTTGCCTGATTACATGTCCAAGAAATACAATAAGTCTTACTCATGGGCTCTAGTGGGCAGGATATCATGTGTCAGGGATCATGCTACATCCATTATGTTCTCAGCCTCTAACTGAACTACCTAAATCTACTCTGTGAGATGGCAATGATGGTCTTAATAGTTTTAGCTCAAAGGCTCTCACTAGTGTATTGACTTGGTTTTGTCAAGTTTGAAGAGAATGATCTAAATCTTGAATTTTGAGTGTCAAAGCTCTATTTTTAGCCTAGTTTGTTCTCAAATCTGAGACTTAAGCTTCCAACAATTCATTTTTCCTTTGGTGAGTTGATGAGCATGGCTTCTAACAAGCTTTTCCCAATTGACCCTAGCTCCTTCTTTTCGTTGATGTAGTTCCTTCTCAAGAGTAGTAATTTCTATCCTCTACTCAATCGATGACTTTCCAAGTCTTTGGGATTTGCTTGCTTTTTTCAGAGCCATATAGTCTTTCTTCAAACTCTCGAGATCCTCCATGAGGTAATTTTTCTCATTGATGCCCTATTTACCTTGCCATCCTAGAGGTAGAGGTCTATTTTTGATTGACTATTTTTCTCCTTTAATCGAGTAATCTCCTTGGCAAAGGTCACCTTTTCTTATTCAAACTCTCGCTTGAGCAATTTAATCTCAAAGGGAAATTTATCAACTAGTATTTGTGATGTCTTAATACCAGCTAGGGGCAATGCATCGTTAATACAACAGATCCTCCATTCATCATATCTTGGGGTCATATTACTCCCTCTCTAATATTTCCCCATACAGTGGGTTTATTTCCATGCATGAAAGGCTAGCTAACTTTTAACTTGTAATCGGGCTCACCATAGTCAAAATCCCACAAATCCAGGTCTTAGATAAAGGGGATGAATTGACAGCACTAGAATTTTTGAATGACTAAAAAGGGTGCATAGCTAGTGTTTCCCCATAATCCCATGAATGGCACATAACTATAATCTCTGCATCAATATATGAGCATTTTTGGGAAAAACCAAATGGCTTTCCATGTTACCTCTTCCCTTTGAGGTTCTAGAATTTTTGGACCCATTACTCCTTAAATTTTTCTTGAGGCCATTCCTTTTAAAGTAAGTTGGAGGTAGGGCTAAAGTTAGTTATGAAGTAGCATGATATCCAACTTTTTTGGGACAAAGTGACTGACAAGCCAAATATGAAGGAGTGGTGCACATCTGATAAAGTGGCCCATACCTATTTTTTACAAAAATTAAAAGCTTAAATAGTTTCAACAATGATGGCTAGTGTAGGATTGATGTTGCAATACAAATGAGAAAAAACATCTACTATGTAGCTTGAATATGGCCTAATGTCTTCAGGAATATAACCAGACCATATATCACCAAAACATAGATATCTTATATTTTTTGGATGTCAATGGTACTCGCCATTACTTCTTTCAAACTAGCCTATGAGATGCATTCAGTATTCCCCTTTGATTTGATATGAATCTTAATCCAAGACTCTATTGCCCCAAGGATTTGAGCTAATCTTTTCTTGAAAGTAGAAGGCTTCAATGCCTTATAGTATATTCTATCGACCTTTGCTCTCTCAATGTTGCGTAAAGCATTGTATTCATCACTAGTAGGGATAAAATCTTCATGATTGAAAATGAAACACCAGTATACTAGATTCTAAAACTAAGATGCTACTCATAACAAGCTAATATCCAAATAAACTTAGAGTAGAAGAGTAATACTTTACATCTCTTAGTGAATAATTCTCTTTTGGTATTGTCCCAATTAGTCCATATAATCATTAGATTTTGCTAATCATTTTGATGGTACCCTATCTTGATCTTTTCATGCACTATTGAGACATACCCCGGTTTAAAAATGTCTCCATCTTTACGCTGTAAGTGTTCTGACCATGCTCAGACTTCCTTAAAGGGCTTACTCCAAAGTGAACTGTTGCTCTATGATAGATACCTCTTGATGACACTGAACCAATGACCAATTGTCCCATGGTGATGGTGATTATAATGAAATGATGCATGGTGAAAAGAAAAACAAAAAGGGAATGAATTAAGAACCAATACTAACTAATAGGCAAAAGATAAGGAAATGAAAGAATAACAACAAAAATGTATCACAAAATTTTCCCTGAGAATAGGTGGTATGATGCCTAGGGGCAGACATGATGATCATGAAATAACATGATACCTCATGAAGACTAAGACTAACCATTTAAATGGTGACATTCGTTCATCACCATATATGTTGAATACATGCTAAGCCATTGTTTGGGCAGCATGATGGCTTATTTTGGTCAAATATAACTATTTTAAGATGGCATTGCAAGTAATGACGTTTGCTTCTCCTTACCCACTTATTAAAAAGGATTTGTCATTAAATGGAATAGCATATCCTAAAGGAATGATCATGAAAATAAAAATGATAAATGAGGGTGGTAATGTTCATCCATCATCACTCACGTAACCATGGTATATGAGAGTAAAGATAAGAAATGTTTCCCCAAATGATTCTACTCTTCAGGTTATTCTAGAAGCATCTAGTATGGTTTGACATGGTTTAGCTCATTAAGTTCACTATATGGGTTTAAGTTAACCTCTATTTCTATATCTAAATTGCTCTTCCATCTAGTAAGGATAGCTGAGGCACCCCGATCCTGGGCCCATTGTGGGTTTGGTAAAATGAGTTTGATCTAGTGGATGTATTTCCTTATGCAAATGCAGAGGTTACTCACGAGAGACATAGGTAATTTACACCCCGGATGGTCTTGCCATGCTTATGCTGAGGGTTACTCATGAAAGTAGATGGATTACTTTCTCCTAATAATTAAGGTACTAACCACACCATGATGTTTGGTGGGAATCTAATGTAAATGCAAGCATGCAGTGTGTGTCAAGGAAACATCAAACCTTTTGTTTTATTCCCATATTACCATACTTATTCAAGTTGCTATTTATTCGAGAATGAACAATCCCTAACAATCACAAGACCAAACATAAAAAATAAATATTAGTAGATAAAATACAAGGGAATTATTTTTAAATAATTATGGAGACCAAAAAACCAAAAATCGAGTGAAAAATAGCTAGTCATTGGCCTAACTGTCTAGGTCCCTAGTGGAGTCACCATGTTGTCACCACATGCTCGCCTTTAAAATTTCAAATGATCTGAAATGATCTCAAATGGTTGGTCATGGTTGAGCCTTTGAGTTATCCCTTGATCAGGATTTGGATTTTTCATAGTAATATGGAGAAGAGAAAGATTGTTAAGTGAATCGCTCATCCAACTAGTCTCAGATAGCCATCATAAAGTGGCCTTAAACTTGGATTCACTACGGATCATTTCAGGCAAGGCAGGATTGGATGCCTATTAAAAGCAAAATTTCGAGTTACAAAACTCGAAACATCAATTTCAAGGTCTACGAAGTCTGGAGATTAGTTGTTTATGTTTAGGAGTTGGACATGTGTAGGGAAGGATTAGCGCCTTCCATGACGCCTGAGATCGATGCCTACTAACTATGTCTTGTTTCGGTCTCGACTTAATCGGTTTCATTTCGTCATTGTTTATATATAATTCCTTCATGCATGAAGTTTTATAAATCATAGATCTGTTTTTTTAAGTTAGATCACCTATGTGCTTCGAAGGTGTAAGGAACATAGAGAGTTTTTATGACAATAATATCCCAATTGAGTTTTAAAAATTTTGATATTTCATATTAGGCACTAGAAAGATACCAACATCAAACATCGCTTTGTAAATTTTATTGGAAAAAAAATTTTAAATATGAATTCACGATAATCACTACAAAAAGTAAATGTGTTAGTAAGGTGACCAAGAATATAATAATATCATAAACAAACAATCATAAATGAAAGGGCACAAAAAAGATAGACGATCGAAATATGTCTCAAAATTATCTTCGATCATTGATGAATAACCAAGATAACATTTTAGAGATGAGTTTTGATTTGATGGTAATTTATGGACAAAAAAGTTTTTAATCAAAACAATCCGAGGATTTGAAAAAGAAAAAAATTTTAGATTTTTTTTAGATAAAAAAATGGCTGGAATATCCCCTCAGAGAGGTGGGGTTGGAGTATCCTTGGAGATAAAGTTAGGAAAATATTTAGGAACAAAGAGAAAATTTGAATTTTTAATGAAAACTGGCGTTGAAGTATCCCTTTACAATAGCGTGGTTAGATTATCCCTAAAGATAAAAATTTTGATGGTTTTAGATAAGGCTTAAGAATCTTAAAGATGGATTTGAAAGGGAAATTTTAGTTTTGAGTTGAAGATGGGGTTAGAGTATCCTCTTTGCAGCAATAGAGTTGGAGTATCACCAGTAGAAAAAATTTTAATATAGAGGAGAGAGATATCTAGTATGAAATCTTTTTTTTTTGTATTTTAGCCTTGATTCGAGTCTAAAAGGCTTGTGATATGGGGGAACAAATCTTGTGCATTTTAAGACATTCAAATACTTTGATAAAAGTAGATTCAAAGCTTAAGTTAAAAACAGGGAACAACATCATGTCACTTTTCTTCTCGAATTTATTTCATATCCATCCGAAGGCTTTAGGCGGTCAATAAGGTACAGTTAGAAAGATGACTCAATAAGGTTTAATGTAAAAATATTTCAAAAATCCTAGATTGTTTCAGGCTCATCCAAGATTTTTAACTTATGAATAGTACTTTTTCAAAAAGGAAATTTCATAAATTGTTTAAGAAAAATGTTGAAAAAATTTTAGAAAAATTGTCTGATAGGCCAAAATGACCCAAACAGAATATAACATGCTGGTTTTAGGGGTCTCGGATAGCAGAGGTTCAAAAAATTATAACTCCCTCATCCAGAATGGTCTGAGGTCGAATAAGATACCATTGGAAAGGCACTTCGATGCCCTTTAAAGGAAAAATATCAAAAAAGTCAAGGAAAATATTTTGTTGTTTGGAAATTATTTTCCAAACTTGGACTACAATGCTACCAGACCAAAACAAGGGGCCATTCTATATTTTCAGGTTTTTTTTTTCAAAGATAGGCTTGGGTCTAGGATGTCTGAACGTCCATGATAGAAAGTAACATAGGCTTCACAAGTTCATTCCACAACCTTGGAGTAGTTTGGGATAATGAAACAACCCATTGATCATGTCATTAAAGGGGATATGGGACTCAAGATCAAGGCTTAGTACTTTAACTGCTAAAAAAAGATCATTTTTTCTTTGAAAACTAGCATCTTTGAACTTATTTCACCATAAATCCAAAGCTAAAATGTTGATTTCTCCCTAAGATTGAAAGACTGATTTTATGAAAACATTAAATCCATGCTATTCTTCATCTATTGGAGGTAGCATGAACTTAACTTGGGGATTTTTTTTTTAGAATCAGGTTCTTAGGAAACAACAAGCATTTTTGACAAGGATGTCATGAAAAAAATACAACATATATAAAGATGAACACGGACTAAACATGTAAACACACAAATATGACATTTTTAACATGGAAATAGGTGATAAAAAAAAAAGGCTAGAAGAAGGCAAATAATGTGTATAGAAATGACATGAACATATTTAAATATAAAAATGCATGCTAGAGTTGTCAAGACAACATATCTATGTCATGAGACTCTTTAGAATACAAGAAAATGCATGAACATACATGAAGCATGTTAAGGTGAACATTTAAATATGAAATAAATATGTGAACATAAAAGAAACGTGGCAAGAATTGCATGAACTGAGGCTATGATAATGATAAAGATGAACCATGGCATATTTGTATATCAAAATAGCATCAAGGCATCTAGAGGGTCTTTAAGATCTTAAAACTACCATAACCAAGCCAATAATAATACATAAGAGTCCTAGAATGGTCATGGCAACATAAAGGGTGTACTAAAATGGTGTAGATGATAAAAACAGAAAATGCATAGAAAAAAGTAGAAAATATACCAAAAAGCTTGAACTTCTTCTCCCTTTCTAAAGTTGTGACATTAAGCTTAGTTCTTTCCCTTTCTTTGCTATTATTTAGCAAGAAAAGGATGAAAGGAAAAAGGCTTTTTGGTAATATGGTGGCTAATGGGGTGTTTTGAAGGTGAAAGTGTGTGAAAGGTTGAGTTTTTAGAGGCTGTTTAGTGGCAGATTTGGGGAGCTACGAGAATGGAAAAAGGTTGAGTGTGAAAGGCAATGAAACAATGTTTTTTGGGAGAGTTTTACGGCTAAAGATTATTGGAGAGTTCTTAGGAATGGATAGGGCTTTTTGAGATTGCTGGAGAGCTCTTTAGGAATGGCTAAAAGTTTTTCTTTTTTTTTTTTGTAATGGTTGTAGAGATTTTTTTTCAAGTGGCTAGAAGTCCCTTTTATTCAATGCTCAGCCACTACCTTTAGGAGATAAAGCAAGGGCATTTTTTATCTTTCCCTTCTACACCAAGGGACATCTCCAGCTACTATGCTTAGTTGATTTTTTTTCTTATCGGTTCTACCAAGCTGAGCATGGAGGTAGAAATGTTGTGACAGCTTGCAGCTAGAGATATGCCTACCATGCCTTCTTACAACCATATATTTTATGAAAGTGACTCTTGTTATTGGCTATTTGGGCTCTCAAAATTGGTTTAAATCCGATCATAGGCCTAAAGTCAAGGTTTGCAATGTTTTATGATGGTTTCTTAGTGAAGAAAGCATGTTTGAATCAGATTTTTGAAGGCTAAAAAATAGATCGAATTAGGCAAAAATACTTTGGTGTACGATACAAAACATGCTGTATTGATACATAAGGCAATTTTTACCCATGAGTATCGATATAATGAGGTGTGTATCGATACTAAGAGCAAAAAATTATTTCTAATCTTGAGACTTAGAGGCCTGCATCAATACTCCATGGATTTGTATTAATACATATGCTTCTATATTGATACATTTTACCAAAAATCACAACTCTAGCTATTGCCAAGGTCTATATCGATACAAACATGCTAGGTATTGATACAAAACCTACGGTATTGATACAAATCCCTCTTGTATCGATACTACATGTGAAAATTCATGTTTTTGGTGATGTAAAGTCGTATTAATACTTATGAACTAATATAACTTGGCTTCCTGATTTACCTTAACATGGTCATAAATAGTGAGAAATTGATCCATGTACTCATTTGAATGACCTCGATGGCATTGTGAAAAATGGCTTTTGATGCTTCATTTACATTTTCTTTAATATGACTCATGGGCATTTTAGACTTTCCAAGAAAAAACTTTTTATACTAGCACCATGTCACCTACTAGTGCCTAGCAACATGGCACCTGATAATTGCCTTCAATTTTTATTTCTCATTTTTCTAATTATACCAAGTTTTGGGATGCCAAAAGTTGGCCCAAATGAAATGAAGTGTCTACAAAATACACTGAAAGCTTTAGGTAGTACACCTAAAGATTAAGAGAGGAAGCGCTTAGGTTCACCTTCCTTAACTAAAAAGGAAATGATAGTCATGTTTGTCAGCATCCTGTGAGCTCCTTACTATGAGAAGCTTGTAGGGAATGCCACAAAGAATTTTACTGATATGGTCACATCAAGCGAGATGACTAATAGTGCCTTAAAAAGCATTAGGATATCTAGTGGAGAGTCATTTATCTCAAAGAAAAGGTCTAATATCAAGGGCAAAGAAAAAAAAGCCAATGTCATCAATGAAAGCCAGACTAAGCTTAAATTCCATATCCAACACAGAGCATGTACTTCCTTAATATGACCTATGTAGGCTTTAATCCCTACTCATTAATGTCGAAATTGATATGTGCTATTGGAATTAACCTAACAATAAGCTTTGCATCGAATCCTACTTAGAACACTACTTAGGATGTTCAGCCTTGAAATACAAACAATGTTAAAGACTCAAACAACCAATAGGCACCTCATGAAAGAAAATATTTTGATCCACTCCTACAAAGAGATCTACTCTTGCTTATTCGTAGGCTTGTTAGTGACCCTGGTGATCATATATCTGCAATCACTTGTGTATATCAAATGGTATAATAAAAATACCTATTGTGAGCACCATGCTAAGGCACAAGGCCACTCTATTAAGAATTGTCACTATGTTCCTCTTTCTATAATCTGAAGAGAGCATGCATGAAAAAAATATGGGTGGTTATGTTGGTTAAAGCTGTTGGGTTATCCCTTGATCGAGATCTAAATTAGGCATAATAATATGAGGGGAAGAAAGATTGTCAAGCGAATTGCTTATCCAACTAATTTTCGAAGGCTACCATAAAGTGGCAATAGATTTGCAGTTGCCATCAATCATTTCAAGCTAGCATGATTGCCTGCTTATTAAAAACAATATTCCAAGTCACAAAACTCAAACTATCAATGTCAAGGTCTTCAAGGTCCAAAAATTCATCGATTGGATTCAAGAGTTGGTTATACATAACGAAGGATTGGACACCCACAATGCCCAAAATTAGCACTTGCTAACCATGTCTTATTTCAATTTTAGTTTAATCAGCTCTATTTTATAATTATTTTAACATAATCCCCTTTCAATGCATGCACCTCGAGGTGTAGGAACATAGAAATTTTTGATGAAAATAATTTTTGAACTAAATTTTGAAAAATTTAAATATTTTGTGTTTGGCCAATTTTAAAATGAATGCATGATGGTCATTACAAAGGGAAATGTGTTAGTAAGACGAAAAAGAATATAATAACTTTGGATAAAAATAAGCATAAAAAATTAAAAAAAAGGACGATGGAAATGTATCTCGTAATTATCATCGATTATTGAGGAATAACCAAAATGGCAATTTTAAGTTGCATTTGTATTTGGTGGTACCTTCAAAGATAGAAACAAAATGTTTTGATTAGTTAACTCGGGGATGTTCGAGAAAGAGAATTTAGATTTTGAATAAATTTAAAAAATAGGGTTAGAGTATCCCCTTGAAAGGCGATGTTAGAGCATCCCCAATGGTAATGATTTTGAATGTGTTCAAAAAAAGGTTTTAATTAAAAGATTTGAGAACTTTCGTAAGAGAGAAAATTGGATTTTAAGTGAAAGAGCAAGTTAAAGTATCCCCTTGGAAAATAAGGTAAAAGTATACTTAAAGGTGAAAATTTTAAATATGTTTAAAGAAAGGTTTTGGTTAGATGTTTCGAGAAGGTTCAAGAGAGAGAAAATTCAAGTTTTGAATAAAAATAGGGTTGAAGTATCCCTTTAGAGAGGTGGGGTTAGAGTATCCCCATTGATAAAAATTTTTATATTTATGGAGAAAAAAATGTTTGGGTGAAAAAGGTATTTTGAAAATAAAAACAAAAAATTTGAATAAAATTATCTTTTTGTTTTAGTCTTGTTTCGAGCCTAGACAGCTTTTGTTTAGTACGCGACTCCATTGGGCCTCAATCATATGCACTTTGAGATGTTTCCACATCTTGATAAAGGTGATTCAGGAAATTGGGCTAATTTTAATTCCAAAAACAAGGGATAGCATCGCATTGTTTGCCTTTCCAACTTTATTTGGGTTAATCTAAAAGCTTCTAAGGATAAATAAGATATTGTTGGAAAGGTGACTCGACGACGATAAGCATAAAAGTATTCCAAAAATCATAGAAAATTGCTTTCTAAGTAGAATTAATTTTTGAATTTGTGTTTGTTTGACACTAGCAGCATGTTTAAGGGAAAGCGTGTAGAAAACTTAAAAAACATGTCTCAGACTCATTCTAGATCATTAAATCACAAATGATACCTTTTTAACAAGGGAATTTCATTAAACTTTGTGAAAAATGTTTTAAAAATTTAGAAAAAAAATTGATGGGCCAGAACACCCAAACGAAATGCAAATCATTGATTTTACGGGTTCAAAACAGTAGAGACTCTAAAAATTGTAACTGCCTCAGCTGGAATGGTCCAGGTGAAAAAAAGACATCATTATAAAGGTGATTTGATGCCCTTCCAAGGAACATATCGAAAAATTCCAAAACAAGGCGCTTGGGCTTGAAAATAATATTTTAAGTGGTGGAGATAGTACTGCTAGAGCAAACATAAGGGACTTTTTTGGTATTTTTGAATTTTTTATGTTAAACTTGCACCATTGATGTCAAAATGTCTGTGACACAGAGAAAACGGTGACATGGGTGTCAAGAATTCATTCCATAATCCTGGAGTAATTTAGGATGATGAAATAACCTATTGATCATACTATGGTGCTAAACTTAAGATCAAGGCTTAATATCTTTAACAAAAAAGATGGTCATTTTTCTTTTGAAAAACAAAATTTTGGAGTTAATTTAACCATGAATCTAGACCTAGAAAGCTTGATTTATCCCTAATATTAGAGGATCAATTTAGTGTAGACATTAAATCCATGCTAGTCTCTATCTATTGAAAGTCGCATAAACCTAGGTTTCTTTTTTCAACCAGATTTTTACAGTCAACAAGCAAACATCTTGATGAAAATTTTAAGAATAAAACATAACATGCATGAAGAAGAACATATATGACACCTTTAAACAAAAAGTTGACGTTTTGGCATAGAAAAAATGGCAAAAATGTAAGGAAATGAGTAGGAAGGATACATAGACTTATTAACTTCATAAATGACATCAAATATCATGTTGTGAAAAATGACATGAACATGTAAACAAGGAAAAACATGCTAGAATTTTTAAGATTGATATTTTTGTTCCATGAAACTTACCAAAATGCAAGAAAATGCATGAATGTGCTCAAGACATCTTAGGGTGAACATTCAAGTATAAGTTAACCATGTGAAAGTGTACGAAACATGATAAGAAATGCATGAACAAAGATTGTTATGATGGTGAAAATAAAACATGGAATGTTTAACTATCAAACAATATTAACGCATCAAGAAGATCATAAAAATCCTAAGACTACCATAACTAAGGCCACAATAATGCATAAGAATCTTAAAATGGTCATGGCAATATAAAAAGGTAACTAGAATGATGCAAATGCTAAAAATAAGAAAATAAATAGAGTAAGGGGAGAAAATATACCAAAAGTTTTAAGCTTCAGCCTTTTTCTTTGAATAGCAACTTGAACTCACCTTTTCCTATTTTTGATATTGATTAGCAAGAAAGTAATGAAAAGAAAAAGCTTTTTACCCATGGTGTTTATGGAAGGGAGTTTTGAGAGGAAGAATAAATGGAATGGATGGTTTTAAAAGGGGTTTTATTGGTGATTTGAAAAAGCTACGAGAATTAGGGAGGGTTTTTTAGTTTAGGTGGCTGAAGAATGTTGAGAGAATGTATAAAAGTGAGTGTTTTCTTCTGAGAACGTGTCTATGTTTTGTATGTAGAGTTCCCCCTTCAGTTGAGCTAAAGTTGGCATATACAGCCATCTGAATATGAAGATAAAAATGCAAAAGCAAGGGTATTATAGGGTTTTGGTGTGGTACCTTATATAGGGAAAAGATACCATGCTCAGCTGCCATGCAAACTCATTGGCTTCTTTAGCAAAACCATGGATCGAGGCTATTTTATTCAGTCAAGCATTGAAAAAAATTTAATTTAGCCCTTTAGTAACTTGCATAAGTCATAAAAATGTCCTTTGTCAGGACTATTTAGGCTCAAAAAATTTGTTAAAACTAATCGCAGGTCAAAGCTAAAGCCCTGTATGAATTTTGATGATTTATAGTGCAAAAAACATGTGTAAGTCAGATTTTTAGATCAACAGTGCCAAGGTTGAAAAATAGCTCGAGTTGGGCAAAAAGGCCTTACTGTATTAATACAAAGCATTTTGTATCAATACTTAAGGCAAAATTTGCCTTGCAGTAATGAAGTATATATCGATACCAAGAATCAAAATGTTTCCAAACATGAGATTTAAAGACCTATATTGATACTCTTGATTGTGTATATATTTAACCAAAAATCAAGATTTTAGCCACTGCCAAGGCCTGCATTGATACAAACACGCTTAGTACCAATACCACACCTTAGATATTAGTACCAAACTCTCTTGCATCCATACTACATGTGAAAAATTAAATTTTTAGCATTTTCGATGTGAAAGGTTTGTATCAATACCTACACACTATGTGACTTGCATAATGCCTTAGGCTCTCTGAATAGCTCACTTTAGTCAAAAATAATAAAAAACTAACCCATGCTCAACCAAATGATTTCGAGGATGCCTAAGATAATGACTTCTGATACCCTGGATAATGACCTGGACAAAATATGGTGTCTACAGCTACCCCTTTTTGGCTGTTGTTAAGTATCAAAAGTAAAGCACGGACAAATAAACACCATTTAGTCCAAAGTAGGATGATATTTCTTAAATGCTTGCAAAATGATATTTAATTAATTTTTTCCATGATGATCACAATATATTGGTGGCAATTTCGATAAAAGTTTGAATAGGTTTTTGCAAAGTTTGACCTCCCTACTAGATTTTTAGATTTTTTTCCTAAGGTTTGACCTCCCTAGATAAGTGCCAGCTAATGTGGACTTTGACATGATAGGTGCTAACTCTTTATAAATAACTCGATTGGTGCCCAACTTTTTATGGAAAAACTCTATTACTGCCTGACTTTTCTTAAACAAACTTGGTTGGTGCTTGGCTCTTTACAGATAAACTTGATCGATGCCTAGTTCTTTATGGATAGACTCAGTTGGTGCCCGACTCTTTATAGACAAAGTTGGTTGGTGTTTAACATTTTACGAACTTACTTGATTGGCGTCTAACTTTTTGTAGACTCAAGGAGACAAATGTTTGGCTTTTTATGGACTAAAAGGGAAAAGGCACCCAATTATTCATGGACTGAAAAGAAAAAAGGTGTTTAACTTTTTATGGAATAAAAAAGAGAAAAGTGTCTAGCTCTATGGACCAAAAGGAAGAAGGCGTCCAGCTTTTTGTGGACAGAAGACAAGCGTCCAGCTCTTTCTAAACTAAAACTAAAAAAAGTGTCCAGCTCTTTGTAGACTGAAAGAAAAAAGGTGTCCAACTCTTTGTGGACTAAAAGATATGAGTGCCCAACTCTTTGTCGACTAAAAAGAAAAAAGGTATCCAGCGATTATGGACAAAAAGGGAAAAATGCATCTAGCTTTTTATGGACTAAAAGGAAAAAAAAATGTCTTGCTCTTTGTGAATTGAATGGGAAAAGGTATCTAGCTCTTTGTGGACTAAAAGGGAAAAGACACCCAACTTTTATGGACTAAAAGGAAAAAAGGCATCCAAGTCTTTATGGAACAAAAGAAAAAAGCATCAAGCTCATTGTAAACTAAAAGAGACAAGTGTCCAGGTTTTTGTGGACTAAAAGGAAAAAAGATATCTTGTTTTTTGTAGACTAAAAGGGAAAAACATACCTAGTTGTTTATAGACTAAAGGAGAAAAGATGTTTAGCTTTTTGTGGACTAAATAGGAAAATAGTGTCTAGCTCTTTATAAACTAAAAAGAAAAAGGTATCTTTCTCTTTGTGGACTAAACAATATGAGTTTAGATACCTTTCTTGGATGGCTTTTCAATTTGTAAGCCATGAGTTTAAGATTCCTACCTAGAGCCGTTTGGGGCTTTTTGAAAATAGGAATTTATACCTAAGGTTCTTTGCTGCTATGACTTTTGTGAGCAAGAGTTTGTACCTAAAGGATGTTAATTATGTTGTGAATGATACATAAAGATGCAAATAAATGTCTAAGTGATACAAAGGTGATGATTTTAAAAGCCTAATTCAGTGATCAGTTTTGGCCTAGTCAGTTGTTTGTTCTTCTACGAGCTTGAGAGGGTGACCACTTGCCATGAGATTTATCAATCTTATTCTAAATTTCTAAAGGTTTTGAATGTTAATGTTGTTTTTAGGAGGTACAGATGGCTCATGATTGTTAAGAAAAGTTTTAAAGCTTGAAGGGCTCATGATTAAGGACTTTTTATTTTACTAGGGAGAAACTTCTAATGTGGATAAGATGAATCTCCCATCGAGTGCTTTTAGAGACCTTTCCCAAGCAATCAATCTTTTCGGTGTTGGCCGATTCATGAGGAGATACCTTCATATTATTCCATGGTGGGATGGTTGCCCTAAGGTAAGGTAGATATCATTTTTTTCTACAAGTGTGGGCAAAAATGATATTTGGTAGAATATATCAGCATAGAATAGATAGGTTAGGTTATGATTTGGTGTTTTGGTGAGGTAAGGTTGGATTTAGATTAGGTCAAAATTTAGGAAACATTTGGCCACTTATATCTCCTTTTCAGGTTTTCAACTTAAAAGGTTTATTTTCCTTGATGCTTGCTTTGTTTTTTTTTAAGGATACCCTTTTGAGTTTTCATCTTAAGATCCTTTTAGGTGTAGTATTTCTTGATGAAGTCAGAATTCATAGGGTTGGATAAATTGCTATCGCTTATCTCAGTTAAAATCAAAGCTTCTCTAGAAAATATGCATTTTACCATGTACGACCCTTCCTAATTTGAAGTCCATTTTCCTCAAGCATTTTTATGAATCAGAAGCATTTGTTTGAGTACTAGGTCACTATTCAAAACTGATGAGAATGGACCATTTTGTTATGGGCTCTCATCATATGCTTTTGTTACATCTGCCTATAACAGATGGCTTTCATTTTTTTCTCCTCGATAATATTAAGCTATTTATATCAATTCTTGACCTATTCAGCTTCTTCAAGTTGTGATTCCATCAAGACTTAAGGGGATTTCGATCTCGATACATAAAAAGCGTCCATGCCTTAAACAGAGGAAAATAGGGTAGCACCTGTAAAAGTTTGAACTATTATGCGATAGGTGTGTAGTATAAAAGGTAACTTTTCATGCCAATTTGTGTGGATTTTAGCCATCGTTTTGACTATTTTCTTAATATTCATGTTAGCTACTTTGATTGCCTCATTCATTTTTGGATGGTATGGAACGAGTTATGGTGCTAAATTTTGAATTAGGAACAAGATGTTTGCATCATCTTATTTTTTAATTGTGCACATTATTTGTGATTATTTGTTCAAAAAGCCTATATATATAGATGATATCTTGTTTTAGAAATTTGCACATGATGGATTTGGTGACGTTGGCATAAGAAGCCGCTTCTAGCCATTTGGTAAAATAATCAATAGCAACCAAAATGAAATGGTGCCCCTAAGAAGCCTTAAGGGTGATCTATCTGATCATGTTCATGCCCCACTATCGCAATATAGCCCAGATACAAATCCTGACCAGCCCGACTTAAAATAGTGAATGTATCCATTATTTCTACATAAATATCTATATATAATTATTTTCTTTTATTTCTTGGGGGCCTATATCATGATTATTATTCTTTATTTTTGTACCTAGGTGTAGACACCTCATTTTGTCCGAACCAGTTTTTGGTATCCTAGGAGTTAGGTAAAAGATGACAAAATCAAACTTTAACCCTAGAAAAGTGTTCAAGCTCAACCCCTAGAAAAGCCTATCATGAAGAAGAGAGGCTAAAACCCTGTTTCAATTAGCACCCAAACAACCAGGGTTCAACACATTTGAACAGTCAAAAAAGGTTTTTTAGAGTTAAAATTGGCAAAGAAGCTCCACTCGTGCTTGCTAATGAACTCTTTTCAGCTAGAGCCTTCCAACATGAATCATCCAATTTCACAACCCTCTGATTACCATCATAGATCATTGGGATAATAAACCACCGTATCAGATATGAGAAAAATCCAAAATTAACGGATTATGCCTTTGGAAACACCACTTTCGCATCATTTAAACATGCATATGTATTCTCATGCATTCTACAAGATTTAACATCTTTTAAGTACCCATCCCCATACAAAAGACAAGTTAGTAAATAGTGCAAGATGTGACTTTCTGTTTCCAACAACCTCAAAAAATCTTGGGTAAGTACCTTCAACATCACAACTCATTGAAAATCATCCAAGAAAGGTATCTAATCTTAATACTTTTTCTTTCTTTATCCTCAAAGAGTAGGACATTTTCTTTGTCTTCAAAGAGCAGGATGTTTTTTCTTCTTTATCCTCAAAGAGCAGGATGTTTTTCTTCTTTATCCTCAAAGAGCATGACCTCTTCTTTCTTTATCCTCAAAGAGCAGGAGATTTTTTCTTTTTTGTCCTCAAAAAGCAAGACATTTTCTTTTCTTATCCTCAAAAAGCAGGACGTTTCCTTTTCTTGTCCTCAAAAAGTAGGACGTTTTCTTTTCTTGTCCTCAAATAGCAAGATGTTTTCTGTCTTTATCCTCAAAGAGTAAGACGTTTTCTTTTTTTGTCCTCAAAGGGCAAGACCCTTTTTTTCTTTGTCCTCAAAGAGCAAGATGTTTTCCTTTCTTTGTCCTCAAAAAGCAAGACCTTTTCTTTTTTTGTCCTTAAAGGGTAAGACCTTTTCTTTCTTTGTCCTTAAAGAGTAGGATGTTTTCTTTTCTTATCCTCAAAGAGTAGGACCTTTTCTTTCTTTATCCTTAAAAAGCAATACCTTTTCTTTCTTTGTCCTCAAAGAACAGGACCTTTTCTTTCTTTGTCCTCAAAGAGCAGGATTTATTTTCTTATCCTCAAAGAGCAAGACCTTTTTCTTCTTTATCCTCAAAAAGCAGGACCTTTTCTTTCTTTGTCCTCAAAGAGCAAGATTTTTTTTGTCCTTAAAGAGAATGACGTTTGCTTTCCTTGTCCTCAAAGAATAGGACGTTTTCTTTCTTTGTCCTCAAAGAGCAGGGCATTTTCTTTTCTTGTCTTCAAAGAGCAAGACCTTTTCTTTTATTTTAGTCCTCAAAGAGCAAGACGCCTTTCTTTTAAGCCCACACAAGCTGGTGGCACCCTTTTCATTTTAGTCCTTAAAGAGCATAATGCCTTTTTTTTTGCTTTGAAGACCACACAAGCTAGTGGCACCCTTTTTCTTTTAGTCCTTAAAGAGCAGGATGCCTTTTCTATTGCTGTTAAGCCCATATGAGCTAGTGACACTTTTTTTCTTTTAGTCCTTAAAGAGCAGGACACATTTTTTTCCCACCCAAAAAATAGCCTAATACACTGCCTGAACAAAATGGTGTTTATTTATCCTTGCCCTTTTCCTAATACTTAGCAAGGTCAAAGAGAGGCAAGTGTAGACACCTCATTTTGTCCACACCAATTTTTAGTATCTTGGAGTTAGGTAAAAGATGACATGTCGCCCAGAGGAAAAATTTTTTTAGGAAAGTCTAAAATTCCTATGGATAGCTTTAAAGAAAAATGAAAAAAATGAGGCATTAAAGGTCATTTTCAAGGTGTCATCAAAGTTGTTCAGGTGAGTACACGGCCCAATTTTCCTTTCTTTGTGACCAAGATAAGACAACTCGAGGAAGCTAAGGTCAAGCTTTTCAGATTTTAGGTGGCCATAATCTTTCAGCACACCACCTTAGATGGCAGAACCAATAGCAATAGGGGGCAAACTAAGCATGTTACCTAGATGTCTCCTTGTGCAGAGAAGAAAACCTAACAATGCCCTTAGTTTGTCTCCTAAAGTCATTGGCTGAGCATAAAGATAAATAGGGACACGGCTAGCTTAGCAAGAGGACTTTTTCTATATATATCAAAAAAGCCTCCAACCAAAAATCCCAAAGCCATTCCTAAAAATTCTCTAGCCATTCTTAGCCCCATAAACATTTTTAAAAATACTATTTTATTGACCTCCATTTCATTAACCTCCATACTCCATTCTCATAGCTACCCAAAACCACCATGGGAAAACTTTCAAGAACCTAACCCTCCATATATTTTGATCCTTAAAAAGCCTCACCATCAACCATACCACCAAAAAGCTACTTCTTTTCATTATTTTCTTGCTAAATAATAGCAAGGAGAATGAAGAAATTAAGCCTATAGCCACTACTTTGAGAAAAAGGGAAGTTCAAATTTTTTGGTATATCCCCTCTACATTGATCTTTATAGTTTTTGTTTTGTCATTAAAATCATATTAGTAAACCCTTTTTATGCTTTCATGGCCATCTTTGGACTTCTGTGCATTTTTGTGGCTTTGGTTATGGTAGTTTAGGATCTTAACATTTTTCTTGGTGCCTTTATGTTATTTGGTTAACTAAGCATGCTATTTTGCATTTTTATCACCATAACAGCCTTTGTCCATTTACTTCTTACCATGTTCCTTCCATATTCATGTCTCTATCTCATGTTTAAATATGCATCTTAACATGATATAAGTGTGCTTATGCATTTCCTAGAAGCTTGATAGGCTCCATGAAATAAAAATTCCTTTTTTAGCCAACTCTTTTTAAACATGTTCATCTTAAGTATGTTCATGCATCTATCTATCATCTCCATTCATTTTTTATCATCTTTTCTATGAAAAATGTCATCCTTGCTTGTGCATATATGTCCTCTATAGTCTGCATCATTTTGTGGTACTTTGTTTGTATTGAGATTTATGTTTGAGTCTAGAAAACCTGATTTCAAAAAAAATGCCGCAACTTAAGCATATGCTATCTCCCATACATGGAGAATAACATGGGCTTAAGATTTTTATAAAGTTGGTTTTCCAACCTTGGGGGCAAAGCAAGTATTCAGTTTTGGATTCATGGAAGAATGAGTATAAGAGTACTTGTTTTTCAAAAATGAAATGAAATCTTTTAATTAAAAAAAATGTGAACCCTTGTCCTTAGCCAATCGCCCTCATAGTGGCATAGTCAATGGGTTGTTCTATCATCCCAAATTGCTCAAGAATTGTGGAATGAACTCCTGATGCCCATGTCAACCTCTTATCTTAGTTACGGATGTTCGAATGTCCATGGCCCGAGCTCAACCCAAAAAAAAAAAAAAACCAAAATACCAAACACCTCCCTTGTTTTGTTCTGGCAGCACAGTGGCCTAGTCTTGAAAAATTAATTAAAAAATAAAAAATGATTTATCTGGAATGTGTCAGTATTTTTCTCTTGAAGGATTTTGAATTACCTTTCCAACAATTTCTCATTTACCTTCAAATCATCTCGGATGAAATAGTTACTACTTTTCGAATCTTCACTGTCCGAAACCCCTAAATCCAGTGAGTAATTTACTGTTTAGGCTGTTTTGGCCTAGCAAACAACACTTTTGAATCTCTTGAATATTTTTCCCATGGAGTTCATGAAATTCCGTTTTTAGAAAGGTATTTTTTGTATTTTAATAATTCTAGATGAATCCAAACTGATTTTTCAAATTCTATCATACCTTTACCTTATACATGTTGCCAATGTTGAGACAGGTTGAAATTTAAAAATTAATTCCAACTAGAAAGTGATTTTCTAGGATTTTTGGATTTTTTTTACATTGCTTCTCATTGAGTTACCTTTCCAATAATACCTTGTCTAACCCCCGGGACCTGCGGATAAGCTCAAAATAAATTGAGAAAGAGAAATGACGTGACGCTATCCTCTGTTTCTAACCCTATTTTCAAAATGCTTTTATTAAGGTGTTCAAATGCCTCATGATCTACTCGGCTCATTCCTATAACCTAAGCCCTTTAGACTCAGACCAAAGCTAAATAAAAAAAGAACATTTTAGCCAAACTTTTGGCTCCTGATTTTCAAAGATCCCCTTATCAAAAAATAAGCCGTTGCTCTTGAAAGTCAAAATTTTTCATTTTTGGGGATACTCTATTCCTACAACTCTGAGGGGATACTTTAACCCCGCTTTTACCTCAAATCCAATATCAAACTTTCATTTTTTAAAGATACTCCAACCCTATTACTCTGAGAAGATACTGCAATCCCACTTTAACCTTAAAATAACATCGAATTTCTATTTTCGGGGATACTTCAACTTCACTACTCCAAGGGGATACTTCGACCTCACTTTTACCTCAAATCCAATATCAAACTTTCATTTATGGGGATACTCTAACCCACTCTTTTGAGGGGATACTCTAACCTCGCTCTTCATATTCCTTCTAAAATCCAAGCTTGTCTTCTTTTTAAGTCATTGAAATCTTTCTCTCCTTAAATTTCCACTAAATCTAGCTAAGCCTCAATGTTGTCATATCAGTTATTCATCAATAATCGAAGACGACTATGAGATAAATTTTGATCATCCCTCTTTTTTTGTGTGTTTATTTTTATGCAGATTTATTTATTGTTTTCTTTCCTATATTACTAATATGTTTCCTCTTGTAGAGACCTTGAGCACTCATACTTTAAAAAATCATTTTCAAAATCATAAAACGATATCTTGTGTCAGTATCTCTCTAGTGCCAGATATGAAATATTTGATTTTTTTAAAACCCGTTTGAAGATCAGTTCATCAAAAACCCATATGTTTCTTATCTCTCTAAGGCGCACAGGTGATAATTTTCATTAAAACCTGAATTCATATCTTTACAAAATTTCATGCATTAAAGGGAATTATATTTAAATACTGATAAAAATGGAACCGAAGGAACTAGATTCAAGTAAGATATAGTTAGTTGGTATCGATTTTTGGGTGTCTTGGGGGTGCTAATCCTTCCCTACATGTAACTAACTCCAGAACCTAAAACAACAAATCTCTGGTATTATTTTCCACAGGCATCCGATCATGCCTAACTTAAAATGATCGATGGTGACTCTAAGTTTATGGCCATTTCGTGGTGGCCATCCCAGACTAGTCGGATGAGCGATTCGTCTGACAGTCTTTTACTCTTTCATGTCAAACATCAAAATATTTTTTAAGTCGAGCGCGCTTTGGCCCTTCGGATTGTCCAAAGTTCGTAAAGACCGAGCACGTGGAACATCAACACTGGGGACTAACTTGTCGAGATGAATCGCTCACCAGACTTCTCTGAATGGTCATTAAGAAATGACCATTTTTCAGACTTGCAACCAGTCTATTTTAGTTAGGTGAGATTGGACATCTGTTGGAGTTTATATTTTAAGGATTACTAAACTCATAAAAACAAATTCTGAGGTCTGTGCGCATATCAGAGATCGCTTGAAAGGGGTCTGAGAGTCAGTTACAATCACAAGCAAGGATCGACCTTCTCGTGATGCCCGACAATCGATACATTATTAACCATGTTTTAAAATAAATTTGATTTTTATTTAGTTTCAGTATTCGATATTTAATTATAATTCTCGTAATACTTTATTAAACAAATTTATTATTTTGATGAAATTAAAATTTTATTAAACTTAGAAATTACAAAATTAGTCATACCTTCTCGGGGAACCAAGTGAACACGAATTCGCTATCGTATCCTATTAGAGAACCATGCAAAATACGAAAGGTTTTATATTTTTAAATCGAAAAATCCTAACTTCCTAATTGAAAAAGGTATCTTGCTATTAAAATAATCCATAAAATTTCACACATATTCTAGTAGGAATCCTACATATTAATTTAATTAGAAGACATTGTCTTATTTATAAAAATAATTTTGCTATTAAAAATACAAACTCTATGACCTAAAAATGACCTAATTTGATGGACCTATTTTTAATATATACTTTCGATATGAAAGTATCGTAATACTCATATAGGATTTGGTTCTAAAGCAAAATTATGAAAATACCCCTAAGATATACCTTCTACATGAAAGTATTATAGTAACCCTTAAAAGACTCAAAAATGATTGAAAAAGAGTGAACCTATCCTAAATATGCATTTTCGACCTAGAAGGATCTGACAAAAAAATTTACTAAAATGCCTTTAGCGTATACGTTTAACGTTAAAGTATCGTGGTAACCATGATGAACCTTAAAATGACCTTAGAAGGCTAAAGCAATCCTAAAGTATTCATCTTTAGTGTAAAAGCATCCTCGTGAGCAAAATTACCAAAATGCACTAGGGTATACCTTCAACCTGAAAATATCCCACTAACCCTAATAGACCTTATAATAACCTTGGAAGGCTAAACCAATCCTAAATATTCACCTTTGGCGTAAAAGCGTCTCAAGAAGCAAATTGACCAAAATGCCCCTAAAGTATACTTTCAACGTGAAAGTATCCTAATAACGCTATTGGACACTAAAACGATGAAAAATAGATGAATATAGTCTAAATGGAAAAGCTAAAATTTTAAGTTTGACTTAAAATGCAAAATTTGCAATCAAGCCTTTAAATTTTTAAAAATTACATTTTGTATCCTTCCAAAAATCGAACAAACTAAAAGTTTTGAAAATTTCAACATCCCTATGGAAGGCCATAGAAATAATAGAAATCTTTATAACTTATGAAATGTCCGTTCTACCCCCTAAATATGAACATTTGCTATTTAGTCCTTAAACATTATAAAATTTTCATTTTAGTGCCTACATAATAAGATAACCTAAAAAAATCATAAAAATCACATGCAAATATATTTGAAAAATACAACAAAATACCAACAAAGATTTGACCAAACACCTTGGCCTTAAAAAAATATATATTTCTATAATTTACAAAATAACCCTCTAAACTTTGTGAAATTCTATTTCAACCCCTATATAATAAAATATCATAAAACAACACCAACATGTCATCGAATTAACAAAGAATCAAAAAGAAAACATGGTAAAAATATGTATAAAGGTTCGGCCAAACATGTTTAGCCATAAAGCATATTTTGCAATCTAGTCCTTAAACTTCCTAAAATTGCAAAATGACCCCTAAAGTGTTAAAAATACCTAAATCATGTTTAAAACACATAAATCAAAATTCTCAAGGCCCGTAGAGTCTTCGACCAAACCAAGAATTGCCTATAAAAGTTTCTACAAGTTTTGCAATTTAGCCCCTATGTTTACTAATATTATTAAATAACCTAAAAATTAAAAAAAATAAGAAAACATAACATCATGACAAGAACAAGCACAAAATCATCAGCCATAAAGCTTATTGGATTAGGCTCAAAGTAAAAAAGAAAAATCAAATATAAATTTGTTTTGATAACAAAATCGTGAAAATAAAAATAAACATAATATAAATTAATATTACCAAGCTTAAATGAAAATAAAAATAAAGATGCAAACCTATTTAGTCATATATTAACATGAAAACATTAAGAGAAGAACAATATAAACACCAACATATATACGATAAGATCAAAATCTCAACAACAAACAATATATTTTATTTTAAAAAATCAATATGTAGCTAACAAAAAATAAGAACAACAACTAATATTATATATATATATATATATTTTACCATGTTTAGCCCTTCAACATGGATGAGAATCATGAGCCTTAACATAGTTTTTGAATCATAAATAAGAAAAGAAATGAATGAAGATGAAGAAAAACTAAGGGATTAAACATTATACCTTGAATAAATTGAAAACTAAAATATACTATATATATTTTTAGTGATTTTTTAAGCAAGAAAACAAAAAGCTCCTCTCTTGAACAATTCTCCCCTTATTTATATAGGGGATAATCGGCCAAGAAGGAATCAAATCCTTTTTGGCCGATTTGGCCATTCCAAATTTCTTCTTCTTTTTTTAATTAATTAATTATTTATTTATTTTATTCATTAAATTGCATCAAAAGATGGAATGCATTAAATTGACATGAAATTATTTGTCATTCACAAATATTTTGACATGATTATTTTGATAATGTCAAGTAATTGATAACTAGAAACAACTAAATTGCTTAAGGGAAAAGTTGAAGATTAACTAAAATAAAATAATAATAATAATAATAATAATAATAATAAAAAATAAAAAATTAATAATTGATAATTGTAAATAAAGTTTTAAAATGAAAAAAATCGATTGAAACTCCAAAACTCGTAAAATTATACGAGAAAAAAACTTATCGAAAAAAATTATCACATACGAAAAAATATAAAACTCATAAAATAAATTGAATTTTTTTAAAAACGATATAATATGATTTTAATAATAATATTTGAAGAATTTTAAAAATTATAAACTCAAAAAAATCCTACTAAAAAAAATTCATGATGGAAAACACTATATTTCGGTAATAGAAAAAATTCTATAACTCATAAAATAAATTAAATTTTTCAAAATAGATTTAATATAAATTAAATAATAATATTTAAAAATATAAAAATTAGAAACTCGTAAAAATCTAACCAAAAAAAATTTACAGAGTATAAAACCTGTATATTGGTAACAGAAAAAATTTTAAAACTCATAAAATAAATTGAATTTTTCAAACTAATTTAATATGGATTAAGTAATAATATTTAAAGAATTTTAAAAATGATAAACTCAAAAAAATCCTCCTAAAAAAATTACGCAGCAAACAAAAACTTTGTATTTCGAAAACAAAAAAACTTTAAAATAAAGATACAAAACTGATAAAATAAGAGAAATTTTCCTAAACTAATTTAATATGAATTAGATAATAATATTTACAAAAATTTTAAAAATTATAGAGTGAGAAAAATGTTCTTGAAAAAATTTACAGAGTAAAAAATTCTATATCTCAATAATAAGAAAAATTCTAAAACTCATAAAATAAATTCAGTTTTTCAAAACTAATTTAACAGGAATTATTTAATAATATTTGAAGAATTTTAAAAATTATAAAATTATAAAAATCTTCCTAAAAATTACGGAGCAAAAAACTTCGTATTTTAATAACAAAAAAATTTTAGAACTCATAAAATAAATTGAATTTTGTAAAATTGAATTAATAGGAATTAAATGATAATATTTGAAGAATTTTAAAGATTATAAACTGAGAAAAATCTTTTTAAAAAAATTTACGAAGTGAAAAACTCTATATCTTAGAAATAGAAAAATTCTGAAAGAATTTCAAAACTTATAAAATAAAATGAAATTTTAAAACTGATTTAATATGATTTAAACAACAATAGTTGAAGAATTTTAAAAATTACAAACTCAAAAAATCTTATCAAAAAATTTACGGAGTAAAAAATTTCATGTTTTGAAAGTAAAAAAAAAAATTATAAAGCTTATAACAAATAAATGAAATTTAAAAAACTGATTTAATGATGGTTAAATGTGTATATTTAAAGAATTTTGAAATTCAAACTAAAAAAGTTTCCCTACAAAAATTTTATAGATAAAGGAAAGCTCGTATTTTAAAATTGAGAAAATTTTTCAAAAAATATATTGAAACATATAGAAAATGAATTAAATAAAATGTAATACTCAAAATATTAGTCTACAAGATGGTAGAGATGGAATCTGAAATCCAAAATAATTTCACCAGGAAAAATCACGAGCATAATACTCATGATACTATGAGAAATTCCAAATAAATTACTAAGATGATCAACTTGATACTTTGTGGTATAAAATGTTAATATGAATTTTTCCTTGATTATTTTTGTTTTTTTGGAGTGCATATTGACATAAATACCACATAGGTATCATTAAAATTATACGACGGTCAACTTTCCAATTTTAATGAAAAGTTTTCAAAACATTCCTAAAAAATGGGAAGCTTGACTATAGTAACATCCGCAAAAATACATTTCAAACTTTCATAAGTGTAAAATTAAATTTAATTACTTTACCTTTACAATCGTATTTTTTATCCTAGATTTGCTCTTCATGACCATTGAAATAGAGCTAATTTTATCACGTACACCGGCGGTCATTTAAGTGTATTTAAATAGGTCTTGAAAATGTACATTCCCTTAAGAAAAATTTACCTCCACTAGGACAAGTGCCTAATTTTGTATCGCAGATATTTTTGAACTGGTAGGGAAAAGGACTCGAAAATATTAGATGTTTATAGTTGCCCCTTTTTAACTGTGCTGAGACTCAAGAACAGGTTAAAGACCAAGCAGATATAATTTTGTTCTAGCCTTGCAAATTTTTTTTAAAAGTTTTGTTTTGTTTTTTTTCTTTTTTTTTACACACACACACATATATATATCAATTAAAAAAACTTCGAAACCGATCATTTTTCTTAACGAGATAAAGTTGGAGGTCATGCTTCATTGGCTTCTAATCAAGTAAAGCTGACCAATGATAAATGAACCTTTCCTCCTGTATGCATTTGGCATAGAAGCATCGAATATCACCATCCAAAACTTTCAAAGGACATCACTGTTAACTGACTACCATTCTGGCCAGCTATGTTGGGCATAGATTTTAGGAGCTTTCATTAGGAACGAAAACTTTTAAGTGCTTCAAATATCACTGTCGAACACTCTAAAAGGATGCCACTATTGACTAACTACCATTTCAGCCAACTACGTTGGACATAGATTTTATGAGGTTTCATTAAGAATGAAAACTTCTAAATGCTTTAAATATTACTATCGAAGACTTTGAAAGGACTCCACTATTGACTACCATTTTGGCCAACTATTTTGGGCATAGATTTTGAAAGGCTTCATTAAAAACAAAAACTTTTGAATGCTTCAAATATCACTATCGAAGACTTTGAAAGGATGCCACTGTCGACTGACTACCATTTTAACTAGTTACGTTGAGCATAGATTTTGAAAGGTTTCATTATAAACAAAAACTTCTTCATGTTTCAAATATCACTATCAAAGACTTTGAAAGGATGCCACTGTCGACTGACTACCATTTTGGCCTTATGGACTACCATTTTGGCTAGCTACATAAGGCATAAATTTTGAAAGGTTTCATTAAAAACGTAAACTTCTGAGTACTTCAAATATCACTATTTAAGACTTTCAAAGGACTCCACTGTTGATTGACTACCATTTTGACAAGCTACGTCGAGCATAGATTTTGGGAGGTTTCATTAAGAATAAAAAATTTTGAGTACTTCGAATATCACCATCGAAGACTTTAAGAGGATGCCACTTTTGACTTACTACCATTCTAGCCAGCTATGTTGAGCATAGACTTTTGGAGGTCTTGTTAAGAATGAAAACTTTTGAGTGTTTTGAATATCACTATTGAATTTTTTTTAGCCTTCTTCACACACCTTACCATAAGATCACATAAGAAGGTGATAGATTTCTTTAGAGCATCATTCAACCTTTCCTAAAAAGTTATAAAATATGCAATAGTGTTTGTCAATTCAAAGATATAATTTATGCAACTGGTAAATATCATGTTCAAGGGATATTCGCAAACTTCTATTGAAATAATGAAAAGCATCATATTTCATCAAAATTTCAAGATTTATGAAATGAGATCACCTTCTTATTCTGACTTGGGGAAAAAGTTTACTCTATCAAACTTTATGAAAATTCAAAAATAATTTCAACCATAGATTTTCCAATATTGAGGGTAATGGATGTGCTATTTTCATCATGATGTTAAAACTTTCTTGTGATCGATGATCACCGTTTAGGATTTCTTTGAATAAGATGATAAATGAATTAAGAGGGACAAATGGGGTAGGACTGCTAAAATATTTCTTCAAGAAATTGATATGACAAAGTCAAGGCTTATCATGATCAAATTCAGATGAAAGTTTATTTCATAAGATTCCTTGAAAGACAAATAATCAAGTTATAACATTCTTTTAATTTTCAAATAGAATAGATCGATAGATGTTAAACTAATGCTAGTAAACACCAAGTATCAAATGATTGATCTAAAAGGCTTTTGGTAAGCATCAATTTCCAAGTTAGGGTATAAAAATTTTAAAACTTTATTTTGAAAGGTATCAGTGTTTGGGCATTTGACTTCACCTTTTATTGATGTCATGAAATTTTCATGGGTTTAACATCATTTCTGGATTAGCATGAAAGGTTCTTTGGCATTGATGGCTATCTTTATTAATTTATGAGCAATTCCTAGGCCTTTAAGCTTGCCCCATCATATTAAAGACTCAAAAATCATTCAAAAAAATGAAATTTTAAAGAGCTTCCTAGGAATAGTTTGACAACTCAGATAACTATGTTTGATCAAAATGGACTTTGTTAGGTACGCAATGTAGGCAATAGTTCAGGTTTTAGATAAAAAGGATAAATAGGCCTAAATCAAGTGTTTAAGGGTAATTGAACCAAAGATCATTTTTTTTTAGCAAAACTCGACCCAACATGTCTTCCAAGGTGAAACCCATCTACATTTCTTCATTTACTTTCGCTTGGTTCATTTTTCATTTGAAGGGCCTTGAAGTCTAAACTTTTTTAATTTCTTTTTTATACTTTAAAATTTTGAAATTTAAACTTTCTTCATTTTTCATGTTGAATATTTGAACTTGGAAATTGAACTTTAAACTTTCTTTATTTCCCACTTTAAATAGTGGGACTTGAAACTTGAACTTTTTTTATTTTTCGCTTCAAATATTTGGTCTTAAAATTTGAAATTTCTTGAACTTTGCTCGATTTCTGACTTTGTCATGTACAACAAACTTATTCTTTTCGTAACTTTAAGATAAAATTTACTCCATTTGACTTTGAAGCTTTGCTCCATTTGCCCTCAGTGTGGAAGGTGATCCTTGATTAAGGTTCAAAGAAAGAAACTACATTATAAAGCTCAAAGGGGGTTGTAAAGGGAATAAATTTCTATACTTAGAAGGGACAAAGAAAGAAGACAATTTTTCATTTAAAACACAGTCATTTAAACTTGTCAAGCATTTCGCTAGGAAAAAGCATAATTTCTTTGTGAAATCATTTTGAATACTGCAATAGCATGATACTATTGACTTCATAGCCACCAATAGCTGGTTGAGCCTTTTAAAAAAGAAAAAATTGGATTTGCTTGGAAAAGCTCTCGGATCTCATATCCTATGTATCGAAAATTGGTTTGAAAAGGTTTTGTTCAAAAAGAAAAAGTGTTTGTGGCTCATTTTTACTCTCATTTTCCCTGAATCAAGGATTTGGAAGAGTGTCAATGAAGTCATGCCAAGATATTATCCAAATGAGGGAGATCTCAAAATTACTATAATTATTTTAACACATGTCAAACTATCATTATCTGAATCTTTTCGGAGCATAACCTATTTGTAAAGCCTTCAGAGAGTACATAGAAAATAATATTTAAATGTGGAAAGTCTTTGGTTGTGAAAGGTCTATAGTTGAATGCTTAGGATAATTATATATTTAGAGGTAAAGGACCTTTGTGAGAGAGTTTAAACTAATGGTAATAACCTATAAAAGAAATTTTTTTCCCAATTGTTCCATTATCCTAGATATTGGAAATCAACGACATTCATGGTCCATTACAAAATGCACACTAGTTATAAACCAAAATTCATTTCATAATTTACAATTTCCAAAAAAAGGTTCAAAGTTCTAAAGTCGAGATAGAAGATGCCTCTAATTGGCATACTACCATAAGGCCTATGACTCTTAAACTAATCGCTCTTAGTATAAGCTCCTAGAATTATACTGAATTGGCATCTTTAAGGGCTGAACAATATATCAGCTAGTAGAACATCAAAAGGTGTTTTAAACTCTAAATTTTTAAAATAAAAAATTCCACAAGATGCATGGTTAGTTCCTGTCATCTCAATCATGCCATGAAAACAACCACTATATGACTCTTTACTAAATTCTTTAGTAGAGAAGATGAATTTGAAAGCTTATTACGTAGCAAAGAATCATCCAAGTAATTCAAGTTAGAATTTTCAATAGCTTAGGATCTTCTATTGATCATGATGATATTCCTAATTATCTTCACATTAAATAGCATGCATTGATTGATGAAATCTTTAGACAAAATGTGTTGCACCCTAACCCTTAGATTATACCACCCTTGGTAGAGAGTTTTCTAGGCTTTGTTAGAATGGTAGTGATTGTGTGATTTTGTTAAGGTCACTGAACAATGAAAGGCTGAAGTCGAGGACAATGTCCTAATAGATTTCCTTGTTTTCTTGGATTTATATAGTCCTAGTTTTAATCGATTATGACTTGTTGGCATTTAATAATAGGATGACTCTCTCATCTCATATATGCTACCGTTCTCCCTGTTGGTTGGCATAAATATGTATTATAGGATTGGCTTCCCAAAAATTGAATACTATGAAGTAATTGTCTTTCCCAAGATCTTCAGTAGAAGTGTTAATGGCGAGAATATGTATTATAGGACTGGCTTCCCAAAGATTGAATACTATAAAGTAATTGTCTTTCCCCAGATCTCTGGCAGAAGTGTTAGTATGATAAAAATTGAGTATTTAAGATAATTGCATTTCAAGTTGTACTCCCTAGGTCCTCGACAAAAGTGTTGGTATGATAAAGATTGAGCATTTTGAGATAATTGCATAAAGATTAAGTATTTTAAGATAATTGCATTTCAACTTGGACTCCTTAGATCCCTAGCAAAAGTGTTGGTATGATAAAGATTGAGTATTTTGAGATAATTGAATTTTAACTTATATTCCCTAGATCCCCGCCAGAAGTATAAATTATACTTACTAGGTGCAAACAAACCTGTTTGTTTCAAGTAACTTCATCAAACTCGCAATACTTCACCCTTGAAAAAAAAACGAACTTAAATCACTATGTGTGAATACATATATCTTCTAAAAATTTGTCTTTGTTTTATCTATGTATGTATATCAATTAATGGAAAAATTAATGTATGAATTAATGAACAAATAAATCAATAAATGAATAAATGAATGAATGAATGAATAAAACAGCATGTAATGAGACAAAATTAAATGTCAAGCAATGAGCTAATATTAGTCATGGAGATTATTGCAGAGCCAAGAATCTACGAGATTCGAGTCATGATTCTACATTGTCATTTCATCAACCAAAGCCACTGATTTATTTGTTCACAGTTGGTGTACATTTACAAGATTCAAAAGTATAAGAAACAAAAAGACTACTCTTGTAAACACTTCATTTTTCTAACTATGTTGGTGTTTTTAAGAAGTTTTTGCAAGTATTAGTCATTCTTTTTGAACCCCATATTTACAAAATGCTTCATGATCACTTCATTTGCATGCCTTATATTTACCAAACCCTATATTAACGAAGCCTATATTTACAAGTCCCAGTAGCCAAAAGGTTGTCTCCATAATCATTTTATTGTCCTAAATATTCTAATGCCTCTAATAACGAGATGAGAGTTCAGTAGCAACATTCATCCTTGGTTCAAACTGAATTATGCCAATATCAAGTAGCTTTTAAACTTTTTTTTTGAACGCAAAGCATGCTTCTATTGAATGTCCACGTATTCCTAAGTAGTAATCATAATTTTCATTGATGTTATACCATTTGGGATAAAGAGGTTGATATGGAAGAATTTTTTTGGGAAAAACAAGCTGATGTTGAAGCAATATAGAGTACAATTCCTTATAGGTTAGTGGGATTAAA
Organism: Adansonia gregorii; assembly: GCA_038382025.1. Lineage (NCBI taxonomy): Eukaryota > Viridiplantae > Streptophyta > Magnoliopsida > Malvales > Malvaceae > Adansonia > Adansonia gregorii. The sequence continues at coordinate 29,102 of JBBYHO010303048.1, read as the reverse complement.
TCAAATTTATGATTTTTTCATGATCTTTTCTTGGTATGGTCATCAGAAGGTGGTTGCCTACAACTACGAAGACTTACAAGGTTAGCAGGTAGACTAATCTTTATAGGCGCAAAATTAGGTGGATTTATTTAAATCATCTGCATGGACCAAAAATTACGATTTTGATCCAGTGGTTCACTAGGTCTAGTTTTTGAGTGCCAGAGGTTGGGTTGAAGGCTATGCTAAACCTTGGGGATCACTCAAAAAATCTTTGCCAATTTTTATCAATCTAAATAACTATCTTTTTATCTCATGAATCTTCTGTCCTATTCCTTTGACTACCCCTTCCAGAGCACTTACTCGGGCTTCCAATCAATCTCCCACATTCTACCTTTTGAATTCATCATGGATGAGGGCATTCTTAGGCAAGGCTCCTTTTTTAGACCCTCAATCATTTTTATCAATTTTTTATTTATTTTTTGTTCCTCGAACTTCATGACCAAAGTCCTCTTGAATGGAAGCTAACACGCTGATTCTTGCCCCAATATTACCATTTATGTCATGATGCTTAGAAATACAGTAAACGGAATTGTTTTAGTATATTATAAAAATTATGAATGCATAAGCATATAAAAGATATAAACTTTGCACATGTAAAAAAAAATGCAGAAATGAATTTATAAGTTTCCATAGGATATGAATGTTAAGCTAAAAAACTAAGAAAATCCTTCACAATAGCAAACGAATGCAAAAAGTAAATACAATGTATCATAGCAACACAACAATGCATATTAAAAAAAACTTAAATAAGGGTAAAGGGTTAGAAGTGTTCCTCCGTGTGTATCTACTTTCATACTTGCTAGAACCGGGTATGGCTCTAACAAGATGAGTCTTCTATAGCTCATTACATAAGGTTTGGGTTAGACATCTAAATAGGTTCTCAAATTATTCCTTGAGTCTGGAAAGAACTAATGGGGTACCCTAATCCTTGCCGATCGTGGGTTTATGTCGAAAAGGCTTCAATTCAAGTGGAAGTATCTTTCATGCTTATAACAAAGCTAACACCTCGGGCAAGCATAGGAATTTATAGCTCGTAGGCTTTTTACTGGCCCAAAAGGAGGCTAGTACCTTAGAAGGTCGCCTTCCTAAAATAGTAGGTACCTATGCCCCTTCCATATATGTGGAAGAGATTCTAATGCATATCCATATGCATAGTGTGTGTGAGGGAACAACTTTTTTTCTATAACTTAACAATTTTTGAAAAAAAAATAAAACCCCTATCATAAATTCCCCCAAAAATAATGCTACAAAAGGAACAAGAGTGTTAATGAAAAATATGAACAATATCTACCAAAATTTTCATATAAATCAAATTTAAAAAAAAATTTGAAATTATAGTTAAATACTAATTGAAATCAAATTAATCAAAATATTGTTAACACTTAATTAATTTTAGGCCTGACTCTCTAACCTATCCCCAGCGAAGTCGCCAAGCTATCACAACATGGCCCAGATACAAATCTTGACCAGCCCGACTTAAAATAGCAAATGTATCCATTGTTTCTATATTAATATCTATATATAATTATTTGCTTTTATTTCTAGGGGGCCTATATCATGATTATTATTCTTTATTTTTTGTACCTGGGGGTTAGGTTGTTGAGATAAATCACTCACTCGACTTCGTTGAATTGTCATTATGAAACAACCATTTTTTTGGAGTCACCACCAATTTGTTTTAGCCAGGTAAGATTGGACACCTGCTGGAGTATATATTTTAAGGATTACAAAACCCATATAAACAAACTCCGAGGTCTGCACTCATACTAAAGATCACTTGAAAGAGGTTCGGGAGTTGGTTACAATCACAAGTAAGGATCTACATTCTCGTGATACTCGACAATCGATACCTTATTAATCGTGTGTTAAAATAAATTTGATTTTTATTCAATTTCAATATTTGATATTTAATTATAATTCTTGTAATATTTTATTAAACAAATTTATTATTTCAAGGAAAGTTGAATTTTATTACATTTAGAAATTACAAAATTATTTGTACCCTCTTGGGGAACCCAGTGGGCATGAACTCTCTATCGTATTCTACTAGAAAACCATGTGAAATACAAAAGGTTTTATTTTTTAAAATTAAAAAATCCCAACTTCCTATTTGAAAAGGGTCTCTCACTATTAAAATAATCTGTAAAAATTTCTCACATATTCTGGTAGGAATCTTACATATTAATTTAATGTGGAGACATTGCCTTATTTATAAAAATAATTTTATTATAAAAAATACGGACTTTATGACCTGGAAATGACCTAATATGATGGACCTATTCTTAATATGTACTCTCGACATGAAAGTATCCTAATACTCATATATAGGATTTGGTTCTAATGTAAAATTATGAAAATATCCCTAAGGTATACCTTCTACACTAAAGTATCCCAGTAACCCCTAAAAGACTCGAAAATAATTGAAAAAAGATGAACCTATCCTAAAATTGCACTTTTGACCTAAAAGCATCTAACAAAAAATTTACCAAAATGCCCTAGGATATACCTTTGACGTGAAAGTATCTCGGTAACCTTAATAGACCTTAAAGGCAAAAGTAATCCTAAAGTATTCACCTTTGGCATTAAAGCATCCTAATGAGCAAAAATACTAAAATACCCCTAAGGAATACCTTCGACATGAAAGTATCCCAGTAACAGTATTGGACCTTAAAATAACCTTGGAAATCTAAACCAATCCTAAATATTCACCTTTGGCATAAAAACGTTTTGATGAGCAAAATTACCAAAATACCTTTAGGGTATGCCTTCGACGTGAAAGTATTCTAGAAATCCTAATGGACACTAAAACGATGAAAAGTAAATGAATATAGTCTAAATGAAAAAGCTAAAATTTTAAGTTTGACTTAAAATGCAAAATTTGCAATCAAGCCCCTAAATTTTTGAAAATTACATATTGTATCCTTCGGAAGATCAAACAAACATGAAAAGTTTTGAAAATTTCTATATCCCTACGAAAGGCCATAGATATAATGTAAATCTTTAGAATTGGTGAAATGTCCATTCTACCTCCTAAATACGAATTTTTGCTATTTAGTCCCTAAACGTTATAAAATTTTCATTTTAGTGCCTACATAAGAAGATAACCTAAAAAAATCATAAAAATGACATACAAATATATTTGAAAAATACAGAAAAATACCAACAAAGATTCAGCCAAACACCTTGGCCTTAAAAAAGATATATATTTCTAGAATTTACAAAATGACCTTTTAAACTTTGTAAAATTATATTTCAACCCTTGTATAATAAAATATCACAAAACAACACCAACAAGTCACCAAATTAGCAAAGAATCAAAAAGAAAACATGGTAAAAATATGTACAAACGTTCAGCTAAACACATTTAGCCATAAAGCATGATTTTTCATATTTTGCAATCTAATCCTTAAACTTCTTAAAATTACAAAATGAACCCTAAAGTGTTGAAAATACCTAACTCATGTTTATAAACACATAAATCAAAATTTTTATGGGCCGTAAGCCTTCGACCAAACCAAGAATTGCCTAAAAAAGTTTCTACAAGTTTTGCAATTTAGCCCATATGTTTACTAATACTATAAAATAACCAAAAAATTTAAAAAAAATTAAGAAAACATAAAATCATGATAAGAACAAGCACAAAGTCATCAGCCATAAAGCTTATTGGATTTGGCCAAGGTTAAAAAATCAAATATAAATATGTTTTGATACAAGAAATCATGAAAATAGAAATAAACATAATATAAATTAATATTACCATGCCTAAATAAAAATAAAAATAAAGATGCAAACCTATTTAATCATATATTGACATGAAAACATTAAGGAAAGAACAACATAAATACCAACATATATACGATAAGATCAAAATCTCAATGACAAACAATATATTTTATTAAAAAAATCAATATGTACCTAAAAAAGCAAGAACAACAACTAATATCTCATATATATATTTTCACCATGTTTAGTCTTTCAACATGGATGAGAATCCTTTAGCCTTAACGTAGCTTTTGAATCATAAATAAGAAAAGAAATGAATGAAGATGAAGAAAAATTAAAGGATTAAACATTATACCTTGAATAAATTAAACACTAAAATTAAACTATGCATATATATTTTTAGTGATTTTTTAAGCAAGAAAATCGAAAGCTCCTCCCTGAACAATTCTCCCCCTATTTATTTGGGGGAGAATCAGCCAAGAAGTAAACAAATCCTCCTTGGCCGATTTGGCTATTGCAAATTTCTTCTTTTTTTAATTAATTAATTATTTTATTCATTAAATTGCATCAAAAGATGGAATGCTTTAAATTGACATGAAATTAGTGGTCATTCACAAATATTTTGACATGATTATTTTGATAATATCAAGTAATAGATAATTAGATAATATCAAGTAATAGATAATTAGAAACCAAATAAATTAGTTAAGGAAAAAGTTGAAGATTAACTAGACTAATTTCCATAAAACTAGTAGGAAATAACTAATAAGTAAAATAAAATTAAAATAATAAAAATAATAAAATAGAAAATTAATAATTGATAATTGTAAATAAAGTTTTAAAATGAAAAAAAAAGGATTGGAGCTTCAAAACTCGTAAAATTATACGAGAAAAAAACTACCAGGAAAATTATCATATACAAAAAAATACAAAACTCATAAAATAAATTAAATTTTTCAAAACTGATTTAATAGGATTTAAACAATAATATTTGAAGAATTTTAAAAATTATAAACTTAAAAATCCTACAAAAAAAATTCACTGGTGAAAAATGCTGTATCTCAGTAACAAAAAAAATTTTCAAAATGAATTTAATATAAATTAAATAATAATATTTTTTAAAAATTTAAAAATTAGAAACTCAAAAATATCTCAACGAAAAAATTTACAGAGCATAACACCCGTATCTTTGTAACAGAAAAAGTTCTAAAACTAATAAAATAAATTACATTTTTTAAAATTGATTTAGTATATACTAAATTATAATATTTAAAGAATTTTAAAAATTATAAACTCTGAAAATTCCTCCAAAAAATTACGAAGTATAAAAAATCTGCATTTCAAAAACAAGAGAATTTTAAAAGAAAGATACAAAACTGATAAAATAAAAAAAATTTCCTAAACTGACTTAATATGAATTAAATAATAATAGTTAAAGAATTTTAAAAAATTATAAACTAAAAAAATTCTTCTTGAAAAAATTTACAAAGCAGAAAACTCTATATCACAATAATAAAAAAATTCTAAAATTCATAAAATAAATTAATTTTTTTTCAAAACTAATTTAATAGGAATTAATAAATAATATTTAAAAAATTTTAAAAATTACAAAACCATAAAAAAAATTCCCAAAAAAATTTATGGAATGGAAAATTTTGTATTTTAATAATAAGAAAAATTTTAAAACTCATAAGATAAATTGAATTTTGAAAAACTAAATTAATAGGAATTAAATCATGCTATTTGAAGAATTTTAAAAATTATAAATTGAAAAAAAATCTTTCCAAAAAAAAATTTACGGAGTGAAAAAATCCATATTTTAAAAACAAAAAAATGCAAAACTCATAAAATAAAATAAATTATCAAAAAAATTTATAAAGCAAAAAATTGTGTTTTCGAAGCAAAAAAAAATCCTAAATCTTATACCAAATATGTGAAATTTGAAAAACCGATTTAATGGTGGTTAAATGTAGATATTTAAAGAACATTGAAATTCAAACTTGAGAAATTTTCATTAAAAAATTTTACAGATAAAGGAAAAATCGTATTGTAAAATCAAGAATTTTTCAAAAAATATAATGAAACGTATACAAAATAAATTAAATGAAACATATTACTCAAAATATTAGTTTACAAAGTGGTAAAGATGAAATCCAAAATCCAAAATAATTTCACCGAGAAAAATTTCACGAGCATGATACTCACGATACTATGAGAAATTCAAAATAAATTACTAAAATGATCAACATGACACCTTTGGTATAACATGTCAATACAATCTTTTTCTTGATTATTTTTTATTTTTAAGAGTGCATATTGACATAAATACCACATAGGTATCATTAAAAATATACGATAGTCAACTTCCTAATTTTAGCAAAAAGTTCTCAAAAAATTCCTAAAAATGGGAAGTTTGACTGTAGCAACATCTGCAAAAACACATTTCAAAATTTCACAAGTATAAAATTAAAAGTTAAGTATTTTACCTTGACATTTGTATTTTTATTCGAGATTTGCTCTTCATGACCTTTGAAATGGCATTAATTTTATCACGTGCACCTGCGGTTATTTGAGCACATTTAAACAGGTCTTGAAAATGTACATTCCCCTAAGGAAAATTTACCTCCACTAGGACAAGTGCTTAATTTTGTATCTCAAATATTTTTGGACTGACAGGGAAAAAAGCCCAAACAAAATTAGGTGTCTACACCCACATAGAAAAAGGCCACAAGGCTATCATCACATACAAAGGTGATGGCAAGACATGGATTTTTTTTTCTACATAGATTTAGCATTTACGGCACTTTCGAGCATGGTTGATGCAATCATTTTCAAGAGTTAACCAATGATAACCCGATCACATAACTTGTTTCACCATTTGGTGTCCATTGGTGTGCATATTGTAGATTCCTTGATAAACTTCTTCGAGAATTATTTTGGCTTCGAAGGCATCAATGCACCAAAGCAGTGCCTAATCCAAGCCTTTTTTGTATAAAACTCCACCATCTAAAATAAAGCTTGTAGCTATTCTTCATATGGTTATCTTGTCAGTTTTAATAGCACATTTGAGTATTGTTGACCTCTAACGTATCAAAAAATATCATGGTACTATGGTAGCCTATCCCTTTCTTCCTCTATGCTATGGCAATGGGCTAGAGTTTTATGGATACTCATTTGAATAGGTGTGACTTTCGACTTTCAATTTACTTAGAACATGGAAGCCAAGGTTGCTAAAACATCAACTATTAGGTTTTTTTCCCAAGGAAAATATTGGAAGCTGATTCCATCAAAATCTTGTTTTAGCTCAGAGATTAGCTTTTTGTATTAGACTCGCTTAGCATCTTAAATTTTCTATTCTCCTTGCAACTGATAGATTACTAGGGCTGAATCTTCAAATAATTGTAGAGTCTGGATACCCTTTTTAATGGCAACTTAGAGTCCCATGATGTAGGTTGCATATTCAACTATAAAATTTGTACAATTAAAGTTTATTTTTGTGGTAGAGAGGTAGTAGTTTCCATTAGGAGAAATAATAATTGCCCTAATTCCATGCCCTAATGCTTTTGAAGCTCCATCAAAATACATTTTCCAAAATAAACTAAAATAAAAAGTGTTTTTTACCTCAGATATGCACATCAAGTTTTCATTAGGAAATTTAAAGTCTAAAGGTTGATAGTCATCTATTGCTTGGCTTGCCAAGAATTCTACTACTGTACTACTTTGATGGATTTTTGGTTCACGTACTTGATCTCGTATTCAAAGAGCAAAACTTGGCACCTAACTAATCTTCCTGACAAGGTAAGTGCCTTGCATTAATATTTAAAGGGATAAAATTTGGAGATTAGTCTATGGTATAATATGTATTACCTTAAACTCTAAGCTATCCAAGCTAAAGCACAACATAACTTCTCCACTATTGGATAGTTATTTTAACATTCTATGAACTTCTTACTTAAGTTGTAGCCTATTTCTTTTACCTGACTCATCATGTTAACCTAATACATAGACCATAATTTTATCGCAACTAATAGATATAGAATTAAAAGTCAACCAAGCACTGGTGGCATATGGCCTGGTAAGTTTAAAATGTAGTGTTTGATTTTACTGAAGGCTTCCTAGCATTTTTTATTCCCTTCTCTTAGATTCTGTTTTTGAAGTAGCTAAAAGATCAGATCATATTTGCCAATTAGCTGAGATATAAATCGGGTTATGTATTTCAATCTTCCTATAAAACTTTTCATTTTTTTGGGTTCGAAAGAGTGCTAGCTTTGAATAGCCTTGATTTTGTCGGGATCATTTTATGTTCCTTTTTTGCTCATAATGAAGCGTAATAGCTTGCTGGATATGACATCTCATATGCATTTGGTGAGATTTAGCTTGAATTGGTATTTGTAAAACTATTCAAAGAGTTTTTGTAAATTGGCGATGTGTTCACTCTCCTTTGGCGATTTAGTGATCATATCATCTATATAAACCTCTATTTCTTTATGCATGAGATCATGAAATAATGTTACCATTGCCTTTTGATAGGTTACCCTAGCATTCTTGAGCCCAAAAAACATTACTTTGTAGCAAAAAGTGCTCTATATAGTTACAAATATGGTTTTCTCCATGTCCTTAACTGCCATTTTAATCTGGTTGTAACCTAAAATCCATCCATGAAGGAAAAATATGCATTTTTACTGGTGTTTTCTACTAGGATGTTGATGCGAGGCAAAGAAAAATTATTTTTTGGGACAGCTTGGTTCAGGTCCCTGTAGCCTACCTATATTTGTGCCTTGCCAGTCTTTTTAGTGACCGAGACTATATTGAACTACCTATTTAGGATATTTAGCTACTTCGAGCAACTTTGCCTTAAATAGCTTTTTAATTTATCTTTGATCGTAAGAAACATCTCTAGTTTTATACTTCTAAGCTTTTGTTGTATAGGCTTGCATTCAGGTTTAAGGGAAAGTTTATGGACCATAATGTTAGTGTCTAATTCAAGCATGTCCTGGTAGGACCAAATAAACACATCCTGATATTCTTGAAGGAGGTTTATCAGTTTAAATTGAGTTAATGGGTTTATGAAGGTTTTAATCTTGACTTCTTTTTTATTCTCTTTTCTTCCTAGGTTTATGGTTTCAATGGGTTCTTTATGAGGTAATATATGTTTTCTTCTTGTTTAGTTAATCACAGTAGGTTTTGGGGCTGATGCAGATTGGTTGCTTAAAATTGATATCCAAATTCTCAATATGAATATTCATGTCATTTTTATTGGATTACCTAAACATATGGAAAAAGAACAATATAAGCGGAAAAATATGTAGAGAAAAGTCTAAGAGTTGGTAAGAACTATGAAAATAGACAAAAAGATGAATGCACAATGCTTACTTATTTTCATATCAAGCCATCTTGTGATAGTACATGTGAAGGTGGGCAGAACGGTCTGTAGTCTCGTTATATTTTTTAAAATCTGACACTAATTTAGGCAGGATAACGAGATTGGAAAATTATCCTAAAGATTTCGCGTTTACAATCCCAAATTTGTCACTTTCTTTAAAAACACGAAGACACTTTGCCAGTGACGGATACATATTTTAGTCTTTATCATTTTCCAAAGACCTCTTTAATTTTTCTTGCTTCACTTTTTTCATTAAGATTTGGGACTGCAAGTCTTATTGGTGAATGGCTTGCACTTTAAAATCCATAAACCAGATAGGGTGCCATTGCAAGGCTAATGTAAATGAATGGTTAAGTTGGTGCGATCGTCATTACTGGAGGATGCCATTTATGTGATACCCCTTCTTGAATGTTGGTTGCTTCAATACCACCATTCAAGTTTTTTTCGATATTCACCAATTTTTTCTCGCATCGATGGTGCTTGTTTGCCCTTTTTTCCTTCAAAGCCTCAGATAATAACTTAGTTAATTTTATAACTTGAGCTTAGAATTCCTCATTCTTATGGAGTGATTACTACTTAGATTCCCTAAACATGAGTTCTAGTCACTCAATACAGGCTTGGTGATCATTTTTTATCACTTTCTAGTGAGTACAAGTGTTATACTAATGACAAACGATAGGTTTCATGCTTGAGAGCATCTTCACTTTAGATTATTACCAGATTAGAATTTTATTATGTGCTGTGAGCATCTTTGATGAGATGACAGTGATGCAATCATGATAGTAGATGACTATAAACATGAATGGATACAATAGTAAAAGAATTGGATTATTCATGCAAATGCAAGAGGATAAGTAGACTGTACTTCATGATAGATGCCCTTGCTGAACATTAAACCATTGGCTAATTGTCTTATAATGGTGATGATTATGATGAAATGATGTATGAATCAAATAGAAAAGCAAAATCAAAATAAGTTATTGACCATATGAAAAAATCAGCATAAAAATAAGGGAATAAAAGAATAACAACAAAATGTTTCATAAAAATTGCCTTAATAACAAGTGATATAATCCTAAAAGCACATATGACAATTATGACTATTATGATAATAAATGTATAGCATAATGATGTTTTCGGGTTAAAAAATTACCTTTAATGATACGACATGATACCTCATAGGGATAAACTAACCAACTAAATGATAATTTTTGTTCATCACCGTCTACGGCAAGTACGAGTTAGGCCATCATTTGGACAGCTAATGGCTTGTTTAGGTTATATATGACTTTTTAGGATGACATGGGGCATTGTAGCAATGGCATTTGTTGTTAGTTGTCAAGCATAATGGCATGCCCTTGAAAAAACAATCATGAAATAAAATGAAAAATGCGTGACAATGTTCATCCATTATCGCTTACTTAACCATGCTGTATAGGAGTAAAGGCAAGAAGTGTTTCCTCAAGTGACTTTATTTTTTACATTATTCTAGCAACACTTCAGCATGATTTGACATTATTTGGCTCGTAGGATTCACTATACAAGTTTAAGTTGATGCTTAAATTGGTATTCAAATCACTTCTCTGTCCGATAAAGACAACCGAGGCACCTCATCTTAAGCCTATTATGGATTTAGTGGAATGGCTTTATTTTGGTAGATGAATTTCCCTATGCAAATATAGACAGGTACTTACGAGAGACATAGGTAATTTACACCTCGAAAGCTCTTGCTATGCCTATGTGAAGGGGTTTTCATGAAGGCAAATAGCTCACTTTCTTCTAACAATTGAGATGCTAACCTTACCATGAAGTTGGTGGGAATCTAAAGCAAATGCATGTGCATGGTGTGTGTCAAGGAAACAATCAAACCTTTTGTTTACCTATGATTACCATACTTAATCAAATCAGTATCTATTCAGGAACAAAGTTGTCTCTGATAATTATAAAACAAAATCATGAAAGGCAAAAGGTTAAAAGATAAAGATAAAAGAGGATTATTGCTAAATAATGATGAAACCAAAAAAAAACTAAGAACCAAGTAAAACATAGCTAGTCATAGGCCTAACTCTCTAAGTCCTTCCCAATAAAGTTGCCAAGTTGGCCTCATATTCCCCTTTTTATAATAAGAAGGGAGCATGCATGCCTTGAAAAAAAAATATTGAGGGAGCCTTTAGGTTATCTTGATCAAGATTTGAATTAAGAATAGTAATATGAAGGGAAAAAAGATCATCAAGTGAATCACTCATCCAACTAGTCTCAAAAGGCTATCGTGAAGGGGCCATAAATTTGGAGTTACCATCAGTCATTATGGGCTAAGCATGATCGGATGCCTATTTAAAACAATATCTTAAGTCATGAAATTTGAAACCTTTATTTCCAGGTCTACAAGGTCTAGAGATTCATCAATTAGTTTTGAAAGTTGGTTACACTTGAAGAAGGATTAGCATCCCAACAATGCTCGAAATCAGTACTTGCTAGCCATGTCTCACTTTGGTTTTAGTTTAATTGACTCCATTTTATCATCATTTTGACATAATCCCTTTTAATGCAGGAATTTTGGTGAAAATTGCAAATCCTAGTCTTGAAAGAAAATTAAGATCACTTATGCACCCTTGAGGTGAAGGGAACATAGGAATTTTTTACGAAAATACTTTTCAAAATAAATTTTGAAAAATTCGAATATTTTTTGTTAGGCATTGAAGAGATACAAATATGAAACATTGTCTTATAATTTTTAAAAAAAATTAAATATGAATGCACGATGGTCATTCCAAAAGGAAACATATTAGTAAGACAAAAAATAAATATAATAATGTTGTATAAAAATAAACACAAAAAAAAAGATGGATAATCAAATTGTATCGCGTCATTATCTTTGATTATTGAGGAATAACTGGAATGACAATTGTGAGAAGCATTTGGATTCGGTTGTAACCTGAGGGATAAAAAATAGGTTTTAATTAGTAAACTTGGGGATATCCAAAGAAAGAATTTGGATTTTGAGTGAAAATTTGAGAAGCAAGGTTAGAGTTTCCTCTCGAAAGGCAGGGTCGAATTATCCCTAATGGTGATGATTTTGGATGTGTTTAAAAGAAAATTTTTATTAAAAGACTCAAGAAGTTTCGAAAAAGAGAAAATTTAAATTTTAAATTAAAAAATGGGATTGGACTATCCCCTCGAAAAGTAGGGTTAGAGTATCCCTAAATGTAAAAATTTTAGATGTGGTTAAAAAACAAGTTTTGATTAAAAGTCATGAGAAGGTTCAAGAGAGAGAAAATTTAAGATTTAAATAAAAAGCGGGGTTGAAGTATCCCCTTAGAGATATAAGATTGGAATATCCCCATTGATTAAAAGTTTGATATTTATGGAGAAAAGGAATTTTTTTGTGAAAAAGGTATTTTGAAAATAGAAATCTAGAATTTGAATAAAATTATTTTTTTGTTGTAGCTTTGATTTCGAGCCTAAGGGCTTATGCTGTAGTACGTGACTCCATAGGAAATCAATTAGATGCGCTTTAAGACATTTAAACATCTCAATAGAGATGGTTTGGGAAATTGGGTCAATTTTAAATCTAAAAATAAGGGATAACGCCGCACTATCTCCTTATCCAAATTTATTTCAAGTTCATTTGAAAGCTTTCAGTAACAAATGAAATACCATTGAAAATATGACTTCATGAGGGTTACCATAAAAATATTCCAAAAATCCTAGAAAACCACTTTCGAGATAGAATTAATTTTTGAATGTTTTCACACTAGTAGCATGTGCAAGGGAAGAGGTGTAGCGAACTTAAACAAATCATCCCATAATCATTGGAGATCATAAATCATAAACAATACCTTTGCAGAAAGTAAATTTCATGAAATTTTTGAGAAAAATGTTTTAAACATTTGCAAAAAATCATGTGATGGGTTGAAATGACCCAAATAGAATGCAATGGTTGATTTTAAGGGTTCCAGATAGTAAAGGTTCAAAAAATCAGAACTAGCTCATCTAGAATGGTCTGGGTGAAAACGAAACATCTTTAAAAAGGTAATTTGATGCTTTTTCAAGAAAAAATATCAAAAAATTCCAAAAATGTGCTTAGGCTCAAAAATAATTTTTTAGATGATGAACATAGTGCTGTCTAAGCAAAAATAGCTATATCTTTTTGTATTTTCGAGTTTTTTTGGGTTAAACTCAAGATATAGATGTCAGAACATCTATGGCATAGAGAAAAGGGTGACATAGGCATCGTAATTCATTCCACAATCCCCAAGTAGTTTAGGACGATAGAACAACCCCTTAACCATGTCACAAATGAGGTGCTAAACTCAAGATCAAGGCTTAATATTTCTTAAAAATAAAAAGGTCATTTTTTTTTTGAAAAACAACATTTTAGAGTTCATTTAACCATGAATCTAGACCTGGAAAGCATGATTTATCTCCAAGATTGCAGGACTAATTAGGGAAGAGATTAAACCCATGCTAGTCTCCATCTATTTAAGGTAGCATAGTCTTAAATTGGTTTTTTTAAAAAAGAAATCAAATTTTTGTAGTCACAACCAAACATCTTGATGAACATGTTAAGAACAAAATATGATATGCATGAAGATGAACATAAACGTCACATTTAAACAAAAAAAATGGCATTTTGGTAAGAAAAAAATGGCAAAAATGCAAAATAAGTAAGAAAGATACATGGACATATTAACATCTTAATTTATATTGAGAATCATGCTATGAAAAATGATATGAGCATGTATAAACAAGGAAAAACATTCTAGAATTTTCAAGATGACATTTTTGTCCCATAAAACCTACAAAATGCAAGAAAATGCATGATTATGCTTAAGATAGTTTGGATGAACATTCAAGTATGAGTTGGCCATGTTAAGATGGATGAAACATGACAAGAAATGCATATGGATAAGGACTGTTATCATGGTGAAAATAGAACATAGCACGTTTAACCATCCAAGCAACATCAAGGCATCAAGAAGATCATCAAAATCTTAAGACAACCATAACCAAGGCCATAATATGCATGAAAATCTTAGAATGGTCATGGTAACACAGAAAAGGTCACTGAGATGATGCAAATGCTAAAAACAAGAAAATAAATAGAGTAAATGGAGAAAATATACCAAAAGCTTTAAGCTTTGGCCTTTTTCTTTGAGTTGCAACTTTTAACTCACATTTTTCCCACTTTTGATGTTGATTAGCAAGAATGTGATGAAAAAAAGTAACTTTTTGGTTATGGTAAGGAAGGATAAGTGGAATGGATGGTTGTAGAAGGGTTTTTAGTGGTGGTATGAAAGAGCTACAAGAATAAAAGAGGGTTTTTGGTTTTTTGGTGGCTAAAGAATGTTGAGTGAATGTATGAAAGTGAGTGTTCTCTTTGAGAATATGTCTATGTGTTATGTGTAGAGTCCCCTTTAAGCTAAGCCAAAGTTGGCATATAGAGCCATGTGAGTATGAAGACAAAAAATACAAAAAGCAAGGGTATTATAGGGTTTTATGCATGTAACTCATGTAGGGACAAGGTACCATGCTCAGCTTTAATTCAAACTCATTGGCTTGCTTAGCAAAAACTGTGGATCTAGGCCATTTTATGCAACTATGCATTGAGAAAAATCAATCTTGCCCTTTAGTAACTTGCATAACGTTATAAAAATGTCCCTTGTCATGAGTATTTTGGCCTCAAAAAATTGTTAAAATCTAATCAAAAGTCTAAAGTTAAGGCATGGTACGAATTTTTATGATTCTTGGTGCAAAAGACATGTTTAAGTAGGATTTTTAGATCAATGGTGCAAAGGCTAAAAATTGGTTCAAATAGAGCAAAAATGCCTTAGTGTATCGATACTAAGCATTTTGTATTGATACACAAGGCAAATTTTGCCTTCCAATATTGATACAATAAAGTCTTTTTTAATACCAAAAACAAAAATATTTCCAGCTTTAAGACTTGAAGACCTATATTGATACCACAAGAGCTTGCATTGATACTCGTGCTTATGTATAGATACATTTAACCAAAAATTATGATTTCAGCGACAACCAAGGCCTCTAATACAAACATGATTAGTATCGATACCATACCTTAGGTATATACCAAACCCTCTTGTATTGATATTACATGTGAAAATTTGAAATTTTAGTGATGTGAAAGCTTCATATTAAGACTTATGCACCAATGTGACTTGCATGTACCTATGGCTCTCTGAATACCTCACCTTAGTCAGAAATAATGCGAAACTAACTCGTGCTCATCCAAATAACTTTAAAGATGTTTAAGATAATGACTTTTGATGCCTTGGATGATGGCTCAGACAAAATACGAGGTCTACAAAAGCTAAACCTTGTTCAAAAGGAAGATACTAAGTTTACTAGAAAAATATATGATTAAGGTCAAATAAGAGTCTAAACCTAATGTTGAAGCCAATCCATTTCCCAACCATATCGAGCCAAGAGTAAAAGCAGTAATCGAAGAAAAAAGGTGCTGGGTTAAAAGATGCATTAAAGAAATCAAGATGTTGATAAACAGAGAATGGCAAGCTTTCATGAAAGTCAAAATAGTATGAAAGTCGAAAGCCATAATAAAGAAGCCAATGAACCCTTTTTCTGTCATTACACAAATATCCTAAAGATGGTCTAAGAGATGATGGACCACTCCAAGATTAAGTTTTATGATGAGAGAAATAAAGACATATGCTTAAATTTTGAGCACAATGAAAACAGTCATTGACTAGTTAAATAAGCAGTCGACTAAGATATTAGTGCTTTGATTATTCTTAAATTCTGAAGCACATAGGAATGTTGTTTTGAAAGTTTTAAATGAAGCATATGTCCCCTATGATATCCTTATTGGCCAATTGGACCAACTGGTAGGCAATATCACTGTTAACAATTACATTTTCCTCAGTGATAATGATATCCTTTTTAGAGGAAGAGAAAGTTACAAATCTCTCTACATCACAACCTATTACAAAGGTAGAACATTACCAATGATTCTCATTAATAATAGGTCATCGCTGAATGTAACATTTGTATCTTACTTAAACAAGCTCTTTATTAACGCATGTCACATCAAGCATAATTGCATAGTCATGCAAGCCCTCAATGGGGCCAGTAGAGATGTTGTGGGGAACATCGGCACCCCACTTTAAATTGGCCTATGCACTTATAAAGTAGACTTCTATATTAGTCCAAAGTATAATTGCTTATTGCTAAAGCCATGGATCTACTCTACGAGAGTAGTACATATCAAGCACAACTGCATAGTCACGCAAGCACTCAATGGGACCGGTAGAGATGTTGTGGGGAACATCAGCACCCCACTTCAAATTGGCCTATGCACTTATAAAGTAGACTTCTATATTAGTCCATAGTATAATTGCTTATTGCTAAAGCCATGGATCCACTCTACGAGAGTAGTACAGTCGTCGTTGCATCAAACATTGAAATTCATCATTGAAAACAAGGTTGTCAGAATAGACAAAGAGGAAAACATTATTGCTACCACTTTATCGATGCATCATATATCAAGCCTCATAAGGATATCTCAGAATCCTTTTTCTAGTCATTTGAGTTCATCAATGCTACTTAGTTTAAGGAAGGTTTGCTAGTGGTTGAGCCTTATCTATCAACAAGTACTTACATAGGTCTAAATTTAACTATCGGCAAAGGTACTCGAGCTGGAAGAGAACTCAAAAAATGTCTCTAGGGTATTGCAAGAACTTTAAAGGTTGTGAGCTAGATTGATAAGAAAGGTTTGGGATTCAAGCTTAAAAAAACCATGAAAAAAAGATGGCCTATCTCTTGGGTCAAAACTTGAGACATGAACCAACAATACTGGCACCATTATAGGAAAGTTTTCATCCAGGAAGATGTATGAATCAATGCCATTGATTTTGAATAAGATATTTGGAGACTTTTCTATCAATGAATTGATAAGCCAAGGAATTCAACAATGGACCACGAGACTAGTCTATGCCCTCAATGATTTATTCTAAGTGGTTAGACTAAGACTGAAATTCTTATGTTGTTTAGGTCTATTTCAAAGTAATCCTATGAATTAGATCTACACGTTTTTGGCCAAAAGCAGTGTTGGAGCCTTTGTATAAGCATCTTTTTGTTAAGTGTTATTGATAAAAATGACTAAGCATTATGCATTTCATCTCTAGTGTCCATTCTTTTTTTTCTTGCAAACTATTAGACTTTTTATTCATTTTTCCACTAATATTATTCTTTTTCCATATTTTCAGGTACCTAGATGAAAGTGACGTGATTATTCATATTGAGATTCTAGAAATGGATTTTGAGGAATCGATCTATTTTAGTAAAGTCAAGCGTGAAGAAAATTTTGAGGAAAGTCTTGTACCACCAGATTTATTAAGGTTAGTTAAACCAGAAAAAAATAGATTTTACCCTATGAGAAACCCGTTGATACCATAAATCTTGGAAGAAAGCGAGATTAAAAAAAAGTCAAGATTAGAAAACCCATTAACTCAATCTAAATTAATAAACCTTTTTCAAGAATATCGGGATATGTTCACTTGGTCTTACTAAGACATGCCCAGATTAGACACCAACATTGTTCTCTATAAACTTCCCCTTAAACCCAGATGTAAGCCTATACAACAAATTCTTAGGAAAATGAAACTCGAGATACTTGAAAAAATTTTAAAGAAACTAAAAAAAACAATTCGATTAATAATTTCTTGAAGCAGCCAAGTATCCCGAGCAGGTAGCTACATAGTTTTAGTCCTTAAAAAGGATGGTAAGGTGCGAATTTATGTAGGCTTCATGGATCTAAACCAAGCCAGCATTAAAGACAACTTCTCTTTACCTCACAACAAAATTTTAGGAGACAATACTGCCAAAAATTTAATGTTTTCCTTCATGGATAAATTTTTAGGTTATAACCAGATCAAAATGGCGCTTGAGGACATGGAAAAAACCATTTTCGTGACCATGTAGGGTACTTTGTGCTATAAAGTTATACCTTTCAAACATAACAATGCTAGGGCAACCTATTGGAAAGCAACGTTGACATTATTCCATGACCTCATGCAAAAAGAAATAGAATTCTATGTGGATGACATGATTTCTAAATCGCCAAAGGAGAGTGATCATGTTGCCAACCTCTAGAAACTCTTTAGATGGCTACATAAATACCAACTTAAGATAAACCCTACAAACCACATTTCTGGTGTCACACCTGACAAGCTATTAGGCTTTATTATGAGTGAAAGAGGGATAAAGATCGACCCTGACAAAGTCAAGGCCATTTAGAATTTACCACTGCCTCATACTCAAAAGGAATTAAGGAGTTTCCTAGGAAGGCTGAATTACATAGCCAAATTTATATCCTAGTTAAATGATAAATGTGATCCAATCTTTCAATTACTTTGAAAGTATAACCTCTGAGAATGGAATGAGAAATGCTAGGAAGCCTTTACTAAGATCAAACACTACCTGTTAAACCCACTTGTATTTTGTATTTGTATTCCCAGCGTTCGATCAACCTTTAATATTATATCTATTAGTTTTTGATAAGTCTATGGGCTATGCAGTAGGCCAACATGATGACTCAAAAAGGAAAGAATAGGTTATCTATTGTTAGCTTAAAGGTCAAAATAACCATAGACATTCAAACTTTCTTGGCTAGAGTTTTTTCTTAAGAAACTAGAAAATACCAAAATAACTCCTCTATTTTGCTCCGACAACAATGCGCACCATTAAAAATCCTTTTGAATAACCAAACACATTTCTCTAGAATATTTTGATATTTTTCCTTGAAAGAACATTAAATTATCAATTTAATGATTTCTCGTAGTACCTAAAACATTCGAGAAAAGGAAGTTATGATTTTTTGAACTTTTATTATCTAAAACCCCTAGAACCATCGAATTGCACTTTGTTTAAGCCATTTCGGCCCATCAGATGATTTTTTTTAATTTTTTAAATATTTTTCCTAGAAATTTTGTGAAATTTTCTTTTTGGAAAGATATTGTTTATGATTTTACAATACTAAATGAGTCTAGGATGATTTTCCAAATCCATTATGCCTTTTTCCCCTATACATGCTGCCAATATCAAAACAAACCTAATTTCAAAAAAAATTAATTTTGCTTGAAAAGTGATTTTCTAGGATTTTTGGAATATTTTTACACTAAACCTTATCAAGTCATCTTTCTAATGGTACCTCACTTGACTCCTAACACCTCTGAATTTACGATGAATAAATTTAGGGAGAGAAATAGCGTGTTGTCCCCTATTTTTAGAATTAAAATTAACTCAATTTCCTGAACCACCTTTATCGAGACATTTGAAGGTCGCAAAAAGAACCCAATTGACTCTTCATGGGGTCACATAATACAACACAAGCCTCTAGGCTGGAACTAAAGCTAAAACAAAAATTAATTTTATTCAAACTTTCGGGTTCTATTTTCAAAATACCTTTTTATCCAAAGTATTCCTTTCTTCCATAAGCATAAAAAATTTCATCAATGGGGATACTCCAACCCTACTTCTCTGAGGGAATAATCCAACCCTACTTTTCATTCAAAACTTAAGTTTTCTCTCTAATTAAAACCTTTTTTTAAAAAACATAAAATTTCACTTTTGGGGATACTCCAACCCCACTTTCTCAGGGGATACTCTAACCTAGCCTTCCATTCAAAACTTAAATTTTGCCAATCTTAGATCCTTTTGGGATTCCTCATCAGACTTTTTTTAAAATATAAAATTTTCACTTTTGAGGATACACCAGCCCTACTCTTTGAGGGAATACTCCAACCTCATTTTTCATTTAAAATATGAATTTTTTTCTTAAAACTTCCCTAAAGTTTTTTTTGATCGAAATCTTCTTTTGAAAACATTTGAAACCATCACCATTGGGGATACTCCAACCCACCTTTCGAAGGGATATTCTAATCTCACTTTTTAGATTTTGCCTGAAATTTGAATTCTCTCTCAGACATTCCTAGGTTTTGTTAATCAAAACCTTCTTTTTCTATCCCTCAAGTGATCACAGAATCCAAACGTGTCTCAGAATTATCATTTCAGTTATTCTTCAGTAATTGAAGATAATTATAAGATAAATTCCAATCATCCCTTCTCTATGATGTTTTTATGTGTTTATTTATTAAACGTTATTATATTCTATTCATCTTATTGACAGGTTTCCCTTTGTGATGACCATTGTGCATTCATATTGTAACATTGTTTTCGAAATTATGAGGTAATTTTTTGTGCCAGTGTCTCTCCAGTACCTAACACAAGATTTCTAAATTTTCAAAATTCAATCCAGAGATTATTTTCATAAACAATCCCTATGTTTCTCACACTCTTGAGTTGCGTAGGTGACCTAAATTATCTTTAAAAACTCGGATCTATAAGTTTTACTAAAATTCATGCATCAAAATGGATTATTTCAAAATAATGATAAAGTAGAACCGATTGACTAAAACCGATGTGAGATATGGTTATTAGGTACCAATTTTGGGCATTATAGAGGTGTTAATCCTTCCCTACATGTAACCAACTCCAAACCTAATTGATGAATCTCTTGACTTTGCTGACCTTAAAATTGATATTTTGAGTTTTGTAACTCAGAATATTGCTTTCAATAGGCATCCGACCATGCCTAGCCTGAAATAATTAGTGGCAACTCCAAAGTTATAGCCACATCATGGTAGCCTTTCAAGACTAGTTGGATGAGAGATTCATCGATGACCTTTCTTTCCTTCATATTATTATGCCTAATTAAAATTCAATCAAGAGATAACCCAAAAGTTCTAACCAACAACACCACACACCATATATTTTTAAGTCATGCGCATTTCCTCAAAATTATTGAAAAAGGTGTATGTAGCAACACTTACACCATATCTTAGTTCACAAATGTTTTTAATTATAGAATGCCATCCTAATTATAGTTACAAATAGTTCACTACTTAAAAATAAAAAATATATATATTTCCAAAGAAAGGGTGAAACTTTATCACATGTTGTACAATACATCATCAAAAAACCATTTGACAATCCAACAACATTGACAACACCATTTCAAAATTAAAACAGGCAGCCATCTACACATAGTTATTCTTAAACTCAAAATACCAATTCAATAGCAATTAATAGTACTATCTAAAATAAAACTCATTCCTTAAATCTTTCTACATTAATTAATCTAGCATGCCATGTTTAACAAATGTGAGAGCTGTTACTTTATATGAAACCACTTCTAAGGGCGTTACAGTAATCAAAGGTAAGACTTTTATGGGAATTGTATCTGACAACCATAGTTTTAAGACAGGCAGTAGCACTACCTCCTGACAACTTCAATATAATACATGATCATTGCATATGATGCAAATTACGAACCATTAAACTCAAAAATTGAATGCCCATTGCTACTAAGCATTATACTATCACTCACTTAAAGCATTCTAAACTAGTATAAGCAATCTATTGCTAAGTTATCATGGGTTCTTTGCATCCAAGTGCTATGTAATTAGTAGATGCACCCAAATATATCTAGGAGTTATTTATTGTTGACTATTTATGCTTCAGTTTCATCTTTTGTCTTACTTTTTCTTTGTTCTACTTTAACATTAAATTTTAGGATTGATTCAATTTTGGTTTCGGTAACCTTATTACGCAATATACTGTTTCCAAGTTTCATAACTAAAAATACATTTCAAAAATAATTCATAATTAGTATTTACAGATTTACCACCATCAACTATAATAACATACCTGTAAATGTAGAATGAATATCTATAAATTTCTTTTTAATTTTCTTTAACCCAATACGCATAAACATATTCACCGCCTTCAATCCCTTTTTCAAATTTTTTTTCAATCCAATACACATTAACATATGTAGACACCTTATTTTGTCCGGGCTAATTTTTAGCAATCTGGAGCACGGACGTGAAAGGGGGCGATGATCACTGGGTGACAAAAAGTATTTTAAGGAGGTCAAGAAGGCCTATGGATCATATCAAAGATAAATGCAAAGATATGGCATCAAAGGACATAGCTCAACATGCTTGGGGACAAAAGATATGAGAAAATTTACAATTTTGCTTGAATATTGATACATGGTTCTCATGTATCGATACAATGCTTCAACGATCCAAAAATTTAAAATGTCCCAACAATACATGTAAATTTATCGATACATGAGCTTATGTATCGATACAAGAGCTAATATATTGCTACTAGGCCACGCTAAGGCCAAAACATGATTCTATAAAGAAATGTATCAATTAATAGCAATATGGATTGATACAATGGCTCATAGTATCAATACAATGGCCATAGTATCGATACAATGATCATTGTATCGATACACTTAAGGTTTTTGGACCAAATGTATCGATACATTCTGTAATGTATCGATACATGCAGGCCATTTTCCATGGTTCATAAATTTTTGACTCATCTTTCATTAATCTAAAACTTGATTTTTAACTCATTTCTTTATGTCAGAAGAGATCAAAACCCATATCAGATTATGAATTTACACTTTTGAATTAATCAAAACATTTTTGAAGTCTAAATTAGATAAAAAAGGTCAATGTCACATAATCACCCTATTCTTCCCTAATTTGCTGACCAAGATCACTATCAGCCACCCTATTTGTTAGAAAATCATTTCAACATTTACAACAACCACCCTATGTCCATCACATTGGCAGCAAGGTGCTCCCTACAGTCACTCTATAGCCACTAAGTTGACATGACTTTGTCTTTTTTGAGAAATAACCAAAACTACCTTCAATTTGGCTCCAAAATGCTGGTTTAAGAACACCACTTATATCTCAGCTGAGGGACTTTTGGATTCCAACTTGTTTTAGCTTCCAAAAACATATTCCTACGCCAAAAAAAAATCCCGTAGCTCTTCACTTAGCACCTAAAAATAACCCCAAAAACCATTACACATTTTAAAAATCACCTTCATCCCTACCAGAACCATAACCTCATTATTTTTCTCTTTCTCTTGCTTATTAACAACAAGGAAAAGAGAAAAATTTAAGCCATCTCTATTACTCTAACTATTTGGCCAAAAATTAAAGTTTTGTTGGTATAACTTTTTACTTTATCACTTTCATTTTTTATTTTTCAGCATCTTCATCATTTTAGTGAGCTTTCCATATTTCCATCACCCTCTTAGGATTCCCATGCATTATTGTGGCTATTGTTTGGGGTAGTTTAGGATTTGGATGCCTTAATACCCCATTGATGTGCAAAATGCCTTATTTCATCCTTATTATTTTGATGGCTCTTGCTCAAGCATTTTATGCCATATCCATGCATCTTGCCATGATTAATCCATGTATGAATCCTTAGCCTAACATATTTCAAGCATATTTATACATTAGCTTCCATCTTGTCATGAATCATTGTCATTTTCAGCATCCATAACATTTTCTTGTCAAAGTGCATAACACTTTCTTTGTCCAAACCATTGGTAAAGTTAGCATCTCCATTCATGTTATGTGCCATCCCCTTCTATGTTCATTATCTTCTCCTTGTCTAAATGCACATTTGATGGCTATCAAAAACTCATTTTCAAAACCTCCCCAAGCCAAACACGTTAACCTAACCAATGAAGACTAGTATGGACTCAGCATTTTCCTTAAAGTTAGCAAAAAAATCTTCGAGAAAATTAAGTTTTCCAAATTTGGAATCTTAGTTAAACGAGCTCAAATCTTTTGATTTTGTAATGAAAATGGTGTTACACTTGTTCCCAAAATATTTGTACCTTGCTTGTGAGTTGAAACCTTGAATGATATGATTAACGAGCTATTTCATCATCCTAAAATACTCTGGGGCTGTGCAAATGAGTTCGTGATGCTAATGCCACTCTTTCCCTTCAATCATGGACGTTCAAATGTCAATGACCCGAGTTTGGACCCGAAAACACAAAGAAAAATAAAAAAAAAATCCCCTACTTTGCTCTGTCCCCTACTGGTAGTAGCACTATTACAAATTGAAAAATCACTTTAAAATCCTAAATATTTTTTGTGAATTTTATAATATTTTCTCTAAAAGTGTGTCAAAATATCTTTAAAACGAGGTCTTGTTCATCCTCGGATTAGGCCGGATGAAAAAGTTAAGATTTTTCAAACCTAGATTGTCTAGAATCCTTAGAATGAACAAAGTGTATTTTGGTTAAGCCTTTTAGGCCCACTAAATGATTTTTCCAAAATTCATCAGCATTTTTCCTAAAAGGTTCATGAAATTCCAATCTAGAGAGGTATTATTTGCAATTTGTTGATACCAAATGAGTTTAAAATGATTTTTCAAATTTTAACGCACCTTATCCCTTGTATGCTCTACGAGCAGCGAAATTAATTCGAACTTGAAAATTTATTCCCCTAAAAAGTGACTTTTTAGGATATTAGGAATATTTTTATATTGACCGTCGTCAAGTTACCTTTCTAACGATATCTTGTTTGCCCTCTACAGCCTTTAAATCAATTTAGAATAAATTCAAAAAATGGGATGGCATGATGCTTTCGCCTATTCTCGATCATGGTCAAAATTAAGTTATTTCCCTGAATTTCATCTTGAGATATTCGTATGTCTCTGTATCACCCTGATCAGACTCGAGAACATGCTTTGACCTCCCATAAGATGCATGAATATATTTTACATTTTTACCATCCTTATTCACAGTAATTTCTTTTGCCAAAAGTCGGCAAAATGCTCACTCATTTTCTAAATCTCAAAGGTTTTGTCAACTTAATTTTTTCAACTCGACTTCTTTAAAGAATATCAGACATGTCACTTTTAGGGATACTCTAACCCTACTTTTCAAAATTATCAAGAGTTAAAAATCTTTCTTTGTCAAAATTATTTATCATCCATGGGGATATTCCAACCTTAACCTTTTGAGAGGATACTCTAACTCCATTTTTCAAAATTGACAAGATTTAAAAATCTTCCTTTGACAAAATTATATGTCATCCACTGGATACTCCAACCTCATCTTTCTGAGAGGATATTCTAACCCTGTCTTTCAACTACGATTAAATTTTTCTCCTTCTCATACTTCCATGAATATGTCAAACAAACCTCGTTCAATTAAGGAACCCAGATGCATCTCAAAAATTATCTATTCGATTATTCCCAGATAATCGATTTTAATTTCAAGATAAATTCCAATAGTCCATCCTTTTTCTTTATCATTGCATTGAATGATCCATGTTATGTTAGTCCATTTGTTGCCTTACTAACATGCTTTCTTTGTGATGATTATTTGCATTCATGTTTTCCAATCATTTCAAACAAAACTAAAGGTAATATTTTGCATGGTTATCTCTCCAGTGCTCAAAGTGGAGCATACCATTTTCAAAGTAGAATCCAGAGGTCATTTTTATTGAAAATTTCTATATTCCCTATCTATATGGGAGTATATGAGATTAAATTTTTTCATCAAAACTTGGATTTATATTTTCTATAAAATTCATGCATTAAAAAGGGTTATATCAAAATAATGATAAGTTAAGATCGAAAGAATTGAAATCGAGATAAGATGCTAGTAAGGTACCAATTTTGGGCATCATGAAGAAGGTCATACCTTATCGTGCGTAACCAATTACCAAACCCAAATGACGAATCTTTTTACTACGCAGACCACGGGATCGATGTTTTGAGTTTCATAACTCAAAACATAGGTTTAAATAAGCATCCGGTCATGCCTAGTCCAAAATGATCGATGGCGACTCCATGCGTTAGCCATTTTGTGATGGTCATCCGAGACCAATAAGATGAACGATTCGTCTTATGGTCCCCTTCACTATATCACAAGTCAAAAATTCGTACATTCTTGTTCTCATCACATCGCAAAAGAAAAGTCTCAATCAAGAAGATATTTCCAAGTCAGGAAAATATTTTAAGTCATATGAACCTGTAGATCCGTGAGGATCCACCCCGAGGTATGTTGTGACAACATATATACTAACATTTTTGTCAACATAATTAGGCAACAAAAACATCTAACACATTCAATTACAAATTTCTTTTTAAAACTTAATGAAAACCCAATATGCCTTATAAGAAAGCATTAATTTTATGTGGTAATTTAATTTTACACTAAAAAGTAACAAGATAATATCTTAACTTCCTTGAAATATGGCTTTCTCTGATTTATGGAATAGAAACACTAAATTTCAGACCAACAAAGGAATGAGAATGACCAGCAAATAAACGAAAACAAAGGGATAAAAAACTATGTGGGTATTTCAGGTCACAATAGGGAATGGGTTTGCATAGTGGGAGAAGATGAAAATGAAGAGAAACGAGTTCTTTCAAGCTAGGGTCAAAACTTAGTGAGGGACGAAACATTAGGATTATGAAAAAGGGTTCTTTCAAGATATGATTGCAACTAGGTATGGAAAGAAAAATTGGATTATGAAGATAGAGCAGATTCTTTGAAACCCAGAACAGGAACTAGCTCAGAGAAGGGAAAAAATAAGAGATGAAAAAGACATTTTCATTAAGGGCATCCAAGTAATTTTGATTTCCTTATTATTTCTAATAATTGGTATTTTCTTTTATTTTAAATGTTTTCTACCATTTAACCTTTTTTTCTTAATTTTGGTCCATTGGTGCTTTTGGAATTTTCCCTATTATTTTCCTAGGTTAAGGTAATTTATTCCTTTTTTTTTTCTTTCGCGCTCCTTGTCTCATTAATTTTAAGACAAAGGCAATCATTGTTCAAACAATTAAAGGCAAACAAGAGAAGAGTTTCTTAACAAACAAATAATTCCACATATGACATAAATATACAAACTGATAAAAATTTAGATAACATAACTATTAATATATTAAAATTTATATAAATAAAAATAAAAATACATTAAACGTGATTATTACCATAAAAATAAATAAATACGATATAAATATATAGATTTTCAAATTTAAAAGTTTTTATGAGATGATAAACAAGATTCCGTGGTTGAGTTTTGAACAGTTGATTAATTTTTCTTCTGTATTTCTTTTAGAAAAAAGCATATTTACCTCCTAAAGTTTAGGACAAAATACACTTACCTCCTATAGTTTGAAAAATGCTCAAACACACCTCTAAGGCTTGATGAAATACACGATAACCACCGTAAAATTTATTTAGTAGTGAATTTTAACTAAAAAGACAATTACACCTTTATTAATTACTAATTATCTAACTTTTATTTATTTTTATTCATTTTACTCAATTTTTATTACAAAATAACGATAATTTAATTAGTTTTAAAGTTATCTTTAATTACTATAATATTAAATTCTAATTAAATTATATTCTAATGCAAGTATATATTAAATATTTTAAACTTATCTTTAATACAATATATTAACTTTGAAATGAATTATTACGTTTTTATTTGAAAAATTAATAAATTATTTTTAAAATTTTAGTAATAAAACAATTATGGAATCATTAAATTATTTTTATTTAAAATTATTTTAAATATTTTGGTGATGAAAAATTAATTAAAACAAAAAATACAAAAATAAAGAAAAATAAATAAATAAGTATTTTTAATATTTAAAGTAAATTTGAAGAAATATTAGTTTGATTAATAAAATCCTAACATTAGTTATTTTTCCATAGATATAAAATTCAGTTTTCAAATTAACAGAATTATGTTTATTTTCAACAAAATCTCATGGAAGATAGTTATATTTCCCTTTTTTTTCTTTCTACTTTATTTCTTTATTATTTTATATTTTAATCAATTTCATTAGCTTTAAAATATTTTAAATAACCAGAATTAAATTATTTTAAATGAAAATAATTTTATTAATTCATCTAAAAATTAGTATCTAATTGAATTAAACATATGCTTAAATTTTTTTTGCAGTTAAAAAATGTCTTAGACAAAAAAAACAATGTAAAAACAAAAGTAAGTAAGAAATAAATAACTAATAAAAGGTAAATTTATCTTTTTAGTTAAAATTCACTCAGCAAATAAACTTTGGAGGGGCTAATGTATTTTTTATCAAGCCTCATAAGAGTAAGTGAGTATTTTTTAAATTATAGTAGAGCAAATGTATTTTTTACTAAACCGTAGGAGATAAGTGTAATTTTCCATTTCTTTTATAAGCTTCTATTTAACCACGCCGACTGCTAAATGCAGGGTCTAAAAACACATAAGACAACAAAGCTAAATATCAAGTCTCAACTGAAATGACGACACTGAAATTTAGCCCTCCAAATATGCAAACTGGATCATTTTATGCTTTATCCATTTATTTTGATCAATTAAACGGCTTCTTTATAGAAATAATATAATTTTTTTTATTTACCAAAATAAGCCGAAATGAGATTATTTACCGAAATAGGCCAATTTTTCAATTCAATTGAGAAATCATCATTTGAAACGGTGATTTCTCAATTTAGTTGAGAAATCGCCAAATCATATGGCGATTTCTTAACTCATTTTGAGAAATCGTCAAATAAAATGGCGATTTATCAATTAATTTCACTCAAATTACAAAATTTCATAAAATCCGATCGCCGGAGCCAATTACAATTGGGAAATCGCCATATCTGGTGGCGATTTCCCACCATCTATATTTTTTTTAAATTATTTGTTTTTTTTTGTCATCTTTTGATTTTTTGTTTTTTTTATTTATAAAGGTCACTCGTGACCCTTATAATGCAAAATGCAGAGGAATATGACAGAAGTCATATCCCTCAAGGTCACAGGTATTTTACCCGTGACCTTTACATAATTGAGGGTCGGAAAGAGCCCTCTATAAAAAGGGCTCTCTCCTTCCTCTTGATAATAAAAAAAATTCTCTTTCTTTTTTAATCGTTAAAAAAATTTGAAAAGAATATAATCAAGTTACGGTGCTATTGAAAGTTAAGTAATCGTGTTACAACTTTTTTACAGGTATGGTTAAATTTTATTCGTAAAAGTAATTTTTGATATGATTATATAATTTTTTTTGT